>JAOUQZ010048383.1:0-22500 GCA_028564935.1 Neosilurus hyrtlii | reverse complement strand
TGGGACCTCGGTGGGGGAATAATAAATGTAAAAAGTTTCTTTACTCGGTTCATGATTTTAACAACAGTTTGTCTCCACAGAGAGCAGGTTTTTGAATAAATCACACATATTGGACAGTTCAAACCAGGCTGGCAATTCTCTGTCGTCGTCAAGGTGTTTGGTGGTTTGTTTGTTGCACCACTGTGTATAAAATCTAAATGACTGTGCATGAAAACCAGAGGTGATCAGCTGTCCCTCAAAAACTCAAACTTATCTTAGTGGCACCAACAGCTACATTATGGCAGAAGTCTTTACTGATCATATTCACTTCTGTTTGGTTTTTCTTGATTAAATAACACTCTTGATCTCTATAGGCACAATTTTACATATAATGCTGCTACCTAATGACATGATTGAGTTCACAACTGAAAAATATTAAGGTATTGCTAAAAAGTGTATGGTGAGTGCATGTTACTTTCCCACTAATTCGGACCCAATGCAGCACTGACCGTAGTTCTGGAACATCATATTACAGCAATATTTTGTCATGGTCATTACCAACAACAACAAACATGTAAAAAAGTGAGGACTTAGATGTGCATCCAGTGATCACAGTTGTAAATAACTTAAATTTCAATTTTCTGAGCCAGTTTTTTTTTACTAGGGTCATATTTAGACTGGAGCCTATCCTCGCCGATTTCAGACAAAGGTGGGATACACCCTTTGTTTCTTTCCCCAGCTGTAGCATCCTCTTATATTAAACTTATTTAAAAGTGGAACTGACACACAGGGTGAAAAAAGCTGACTTGGGGGAAAAAAATGGATCAGGTTACAACTGAAGAGACAAACTGAAGAAAAACAAATAGACCTATAAAAAGTCTAGTAAAGAACCAGAAAATTTCTGCCATATGGAACCCACTCAGTGATGACTTCTTTTGCCACAAAGGAACCAAGATCTTAAAATATCCCTTTTCATTTGTTTTGTATTTACAGTACATCAGGTGAGGGATGAACACTTGGGGGAAAGGGGAGGGGGCAAATTTCGGAATTTCCATCTGATCACTGCATGACACATAGCAACATATTAATAAACATCATGCATTCCAGTTTTAATGGGTATGTTATGGACACTCCAGCTGGACGCTTTAGCGTAAATACTGCCTGCAAAAGTCATTATACTCACTACAATACATACGTGCAAGAAGACCGACATTCACAGCCAACCGCAAGAAACCCCCATTTCGGGTGGACAATAGAACCATAACATGAACACAGCCACAATAGTGAGGGCCATAATATAATCATTGAAAATCAGTCCCGCTGGACAAAAACAGACTTGCTTATGAGACATTGATCTGCTGACACAGAGCAGACTTGGCTTCTATAAACTGGGGGAAGCTGAGGTGATGTGAGGCACGTCAGAGAAAGACACTTTCGTAAAAAGCATAGCATTGCTCCAACTGTTGAATAAACCACCTCAAAGAATAAGTGGAACATGTATACTGGGATTTATACTGGCTGATTCCTAGGTCTCATACTCATGGCTAACTCACATGAAGATTTATGTTAACCTCGGAGGAAATGTCTGAGGGTGTTCCAGAACTTCATAAATGTATGGGTTCAGAAAATTCTTTATAAAAAAGGACAAAATATCAGAAACTGTATTAAAAATATAGTCACCAATTTGAATCATACCCAGTAAAGAAAAAATTGCACCACTTACTATCTAAATGTGACCGATTCTCCACGACTGGAACATGCAGGACAATGTGTGTACCCAACCACCAGCATTACTTCACTGTTGGTGTTGCTGTTCTGCCACTACCAGAAGTCAGGACTTCTTGCCCACCTCAATCCAGGCCATGCATGGCCCATCTACTTTATGTCCATGGTTAACACACTTTCAGACACTTCTTGGCGCCATGAGTTCCATTAATGCTATCGCACAGTTAAATTGTGACAGGTCAACATCAACTGAGATGGCGGAACATCTATTTGAACCAGAGCCTCTGGCTTTTATTTAATCAGACTTAAGGTTTTTGATTTGATTTTTCACGGCACAGTAATTTTTTTCATATTTTATGTTCAACTCAACGCCGCAATTTTTATTTGTTACTGTCTCCTTAATAAATATTTTTAATTATACTTGACTTGTGTTATAAACATTGGCATAATGGTTTAAGTTTTAGATAAAAATCACTTGGAAGCTTCGATTGCGCCAATTGCGTTGGGATGAAATGCATGATTGCTTGGTTAGTGACCATTTGGTGTACATGATGCATTATGGAATACATTAAGTGCACTATATAGTGTATAAAAATTTTCACTGCACATTTCTCTCTACCTTTGTTTTTGATTTTACATTTACTGTATTATTGTCTACGTATTCTTGCAATTCTATGTTGTTGAATTATTCTCTGCTTTAAGTCCTTGTCATGGTTCACCTTTTTTGATTTGTGGTGTCTGTACTTTATCTGAAAATATTAAATAGATTGTGGGGAAAATAAATAAACTAGTTAAATTACTATATAGTGAGTACTAAATGACTGACACGAGTATGACTACAATATATGGATTTTGGCAAGTACTAAAAACGTTCTATTTGGGGTAAAAGGCAGGAAAAAATAAAGATGACTGGACTTAACGGTAAACTAAAAATTAACAAAATAGAGAATTAAAATTTCACATTGCTGTTAATATCTTGCTTCAATGGCAGTTTAAAGCAAGCTGTAAATAATAATTCTCTACCTCTAAACGCATGTGAGTGCATCACTAGGAATAAGCCGGGGGGGGATAAGTAAATAAAAATAAATTACCAATAATACCACATGATCCTGCCAATCCATCCCCAAACCCCAACCGTCATCAAGTGAACACCGAGCCTGCATCAAAGTGAAACAAAATGTCAATCCGCGCTTTATAAATCTGCACTAGTGTCTGGTTGTGTGAGCGTGTGTTAAAATTATGTTGTGTGAGCAGATGCACTGAAACCACAGTTTCCGATTGGCATGATATGCACACACAGACTACAACTGCTTCCTTTTCCGTGTCGTGTTGTTGCTTTGCTGCGATATTTGCTCAACTGCTGTGGAAAAAAAAAAGGGGGGTTGAATACATCTATCAGTTCAACGCCCACCACTTGCCTCCATCATATTTCACCTGGTTCCTGCTAACAAACATTCTTATCATATGCATAGCAGCTGATCAGCAGCAGCAGTAACAGCACAAATAGAGGATAAAGAACAAATAAAACTGCATCAATGTTAAGAAATATAATAGGAAGAACCCACACAAGTGTGTGTGTGTGTGTGTGTGTGTGTGTGTGGAGAGTTTCTGAAAAGATGCTGCAATGCTTGGTGGACGAAGAAGGACCAACAGGCTGTTAGAACGGATTTAAAAGGTCACCTTTCATCCAAACAAATTATTTATAGTGTGGGCAGCTTAGGTGCAGCAGCGTAATCGGGATTTGAGCTGCCACCTCACTCTGTGCCGCTGCACAAGCGGAGCTGAAAGACATTGTTAGCATTAAAGTATCAAAACCACAAAGACCTCCAACCGGAAACAAAGCATAATGTAGGTTATAGCAAAACACTATTTACCTTCCTCCGGTTACTGAATATGGAATGACTCACCATGAGAGAGGACAGACAGGAAATAAATACCCATACTGAACACACAGAGAAGTGCAGTGGGATGGCTGAACAAGGGTGGGTGAAGAACAAATGTTCAAGTCGGCATTAGTGGTTAAGGCTCTGGGTCACTGAGCGGAATGTTGGAGGTTCATGTTGCATTACCACCATCCTGCCACTGTTGGGCCCTTGAGCAAGGCCCTTAATCCTCATCTAGCGAGTTGTATAAGGAGATTAAACTGTAAATCACTCTGAATAAGGGCTCCCACCAAATACCATATGTAAATGTTTAAGGGTGTCCTAAAAGGCTCAGAAGTGTGACATGGGGACGACACCAGACGTTTCCTGAAACACAACCTGCTCAGCTCAGCTCCTGATTTTTAAAGACTCTATTTAACAGATTCCACTAGGATGGCAAAACACGGCACTTCTTAATCCTGGGAGTTTTTACAAGAGTAAATATCCAGGGCCATTTTAAGAATTCCTAGCGTATAAAAATATTCTGTGATATGAACACGACAGGCAGTGCTGTTTTACGACGCATAGAAGGGAGCGCTTTCTCTTTATATTTATGGTACATTTACGGCATTTGGATGACGTATATCCAGACCGACTTTGACCTTATCCAGAGTGACTTACACGTATTAATTTTATTCAGCTGAGCAACTGAGGATTACAGGGCTGTGAATATACAGAGAACCCGGAAAGCATAACATCCTCTTTCCTGTGCTGGGAGTGTTACTCTTACTCCAAGTGCTTACAACACTTTCCACACAGGTTATAAATGTTTCTTACAAAAAGGTCACGATTAAACCGTTTGCTTTAAAAAGTACAACACATTTTGGCTTTTAAATCTGTTTATTTATTTATTTATCTAAAATGGTTCAGTGATGGAGTGTCCTCAAACAAATGCCTGTGTTTGCTGGAGTATGTCTCATTGGGTCTAGCTGTTACTAAAGACTCAATGAGACGTAAATGAGTACATTAATGTTAAACGTCATGTAAAATCAGAACTACCTACACTGTTATACAACAACAATAAAACAGGAAGAGCGCTACTGGAAGAGGATTCCAAATGTAGCCTTCAACCTGCCTGGATCAGTTCCAAAATCTCATCAGTGATCACAATAAATCACCAGCATGTCAAACTGGTAAAACGTTTGCAAATGACTGAACTGATGTCAGGTGTCTCCTTCTGTAAAGTGTACTTGAATTTGACCTGCTGGTTTCACCGTCGTGCCGTCAAACCACACACAGATCGGTTTTCTCAACGCAGCAGCTACATGCCACACTACTTCTCCAGTCCTCACTTCAACCAAGGAAGGGAAGGAAGGAAGGAAGCAGTATGAAGTTAGGTCGAGTCATCCTGCTGTTACAATCACATGAGAAGTCTTTCAGAATTGATTATCTTATCTTGTGTCTAAAAAGCCTTCACGCACACACACCCATCATGCTGTAAGTAAAGATAAACCCACTGAGCACTGGCTTTTGTATGTTCAAATTTAAACATGTCTACATGGAGGGTAATATACAGGTTCATTCTACCATAACCTGCTAATAGGCAGCACAAAGTCTTCATAAACTAGCTACGAATTGTAGCATATCCATGAAACTCCCAGTATGTATTCAGTAACAGCTCAAGATTTCTACAGAAATGTGTTCATGTTGGTTCACCAGCGCCATTAATAGCAGAATGAGACCCAAAATTAGAACCTCCATGAAAGGATCGCCTACATTCTTTATTCACAAAAACACTCCTATCCTGCAATCAAGTTCTTCAACTCTTCATGTACCGTATTATAGATTTTGGACTAGTTCCCATAAATCTAAAAATGCATCCATCTGTTTCACCTTTCCACTCGCACGAAATCAACCATCAAAAACACATCTTTATAAAGCCACACTCCAGTCGGCCCTTCACCAAGCCCCTCCCTAGAACTACCGCGATCCAATCCTAAGGTATCAAACCTTAACCAAGAGAAGGAGGCATAGCAAACTTTGAGAACAAGAGAAAATGACAAAAATATTGGGCATATTATGAAACCTGCAAGTTCAACATGCAGATTTTTAGGATTAAGATTTTTAAGGGATGATGGAAAGTAAAAGGTTTGAATTTTATGCTTGTCTGTGCAGTGATGGAAGGTCACGCTCGAATTGTGCACTATATCTGTGCATACTACTCACTGATGCTTACGATGTTGCTCTACAAGAAGAAATAATTTTTATTTGGGTAATATTTTATATTGTCATATCTGTGCACCAGTAGAAAGGCTGGTTAAAAAAAAATAAATAAAAAATAATAATAATAAAATAATTTTTTTTTTTTAAATCCTGGTTTCTCATCCGCACCAGAAAATTGGCACCACATCAAAATGTTACTTATTAATATATTTATATTTGCTCAAAACAGGGGAAAAATGATACAGGTGATTCTGTGTTAGATGCTGTGATCGTAAGATTGGTTTAGTTCTGTCTGGAATTTTCTTAAGCTTTCTGCAACTGCAAGGCTGCTGTTCTACACACAGTCATAGAGAATTTAATACATGTTAAATGTACATGTAAAAGACTGGCCATCTATGGTGTATTGTGAAGCAGAAAATTTAAAAAAGTAGTTCTAAAAAGGTTCTCACGTCTTCTTGTTAATTTATTTAAAAATCTAAAATTTAAATTAAAAAAATGTAAAAGTCGGTACGCAGAAAGGAGGGGGCTTTCCATTCGTCAATAGCGGGTGGGGTAACCACGCCAACATTACACAGTATCCTCCAGGATCAATAAAGTATTCTGATTCTGGCATGCATCAATCAAGGTGAGGAATACTGATTGTAGATGTGCTTTGTTGATAAAAGTTTCGATGAAATGAGGAAATACACACTCGGGTAATTTAATGACATGCAGTATGTAGTGTGGAAGCTGCTGCTATGCATTGTGGTTGATACGCATTGCAAACTTTACAATGAACACAATTTTTCTTTAAAGCACATTTCAGCTGTTAACAAAAGCACTTACAACAGGCTCCAAGTGTCTTAAAAAGGGTAAGTGATTGTTCATTAAATATTTAACACTGAAACAAGCAGTGGCCCTTATGACCGTTTTCTGTCCATTTCATGCCATGAATTCTGTCCACATAACATTAGAAACATACCCAAAACCCCTTAACAATTTTATTATGATTGGTAATAATTTAGCCCACATTAACTTTGTGAGGTAAATATAATCAGGACTTGCTCATCAGGACTGACAAAGAAGAAGAAGAAAAAAAAAAGAAGAAGAAAACAAATAAATAATTAAACAATATTTTTAAAAAAAAAGACTCAATAAAAACAAAAACAAAAAAATACCGGAAGCCAGAAATGGAAGTAACTCAATCTGAGAGCCGATTAATCACGAGTTACTGTCAACTTCAACATTATAATACACAACAAAATTCAATATGCCAGTCGTTGGTTGTCTTTATAAATATCTGGTCACACACCATGTTAATTCCTTCTTAGAAACTCACTTACTTCAAGAAAAATAAATAAAAAATTACACAGTAATACAAAAGCTAAAACTCTGACCTCTTCTCATATTCATCTTTTGATCTCATGCACAAACGTCTACAGTGTAAAGAAAAAAACAGATTAACTGGACTTACAGATCCAATACTTTTGGAGGGAATTGTTTTTAACTAGTGGCTCTAGACAGCAGTGATGACATGAATGACTCACCAGAGCAAATCGAATTACTTTGAATTGCCATAAACTGTGATAGTTAAGCATTAACAGGTGGGTTAACCATCACCAGTAATGTTAGCTGTTTATATACCTTAATAAGGGATCTGAGGATTCCTGGATTGCATGGAACATCACACAAACTGCACAGCGAAGAAGAAGAGAGACTATGTGCCTTGTTCCTCTCAGACTCTCAAATTGGAAAATGTTAATAATAAAAGGTTTGTTTATTGTTGCACATGTGGTCATCCAGCTCATCGGATTTCTAGTTTACAGTACTCAACTACACTTTTCTCTCTAGTCCAAGTTTAGATTTTCATTCTGTTTTAACTCCTGGATCATGGACCCAGCCACATCTGAAGTTATGTGCCTCTGTACTTTAAAGGCTCTTTAACTGCTTGCATGTATATATAAAATGTCATCTGCTCCACCCGGCTCCATTAAATAGAGGGACTAGTGACTACATCGTTTCTCAGCAGTGATCATTGGGACATGCTCATTGGCCACTCAGGTGAACCCATGACTGAAATGGTTGACGGCGAGGAGCATGTGCATTTTCATTTTATATAAAATAACCTTTACTTTCTCTAAAACATCGTAACTTTTCATTACTACAAATGACTGGAAAATCAACACCACTGTTCTCACTTAGGTTTCACGACTGGTAACAGAAATAGAAAGGATGAGACCTCGGAGTTGGCTCTCTCCACGTCCATGCTCAAAATAGCCACATTGAGGCCTAATTTATTTTTTTTTTTTTACTTTCTCAAGAGACACCACCAAGATGCACTTAAAAGTTACATGAAGGAGGCATCTGAGTGAAGAACACCATTCACAAAATCAACTTGAATAACAAGAATGATGCTCATGAGTCACCACCATGAAAAGCACTTTGAGTGGAAAACTGTAAATCCCATTCCAAAGGAAGAAACATACACTTGTGGAGCATGTTACAGCATGGACGTGTGAATGGAGCTCAGTGGTCTGAACCCAAAACAGACCAAACGTTGGGATATTCCAGAACAATCCTAGAGGTTTTTAGGATAATACAAATCCTAAAAGTTAAAACCTTATATTACTAAATCTTAGATAACTGCAGCGAAGCACTCTGCTGATCACTGTGCGAGTGTTTCACACGAGCATCTGATTTCATGATGAAACTATGCAGTTTCACGTCCCTCTATCCTGGTGCCAGGTGCCACCAAGTAGTTTGATGTATCCACTTCTGTTATCGCCAGAAAATCATTTAATTCATGAAAAAAAATTTTTTTTTTTTCTCAAGTGTATGGACACATGAGCTGCACATCTGGTAACTTTTTGTTGATGTAACAATTATTAACATGCCTCCGTCCCAATTTTTTAGTGAGTATGTTACAGACAATTCTAACGGATTATATTCACAAAAATACAATGAATTTGGTCTGCAGAAATATTGAAAATCTTTTACTTCACAAAAGTATAAAAAAAAGTTAAGGTGAGGGCAATTTCATTAAATGTTCACTTGTGGTTAAAAAAAATTACTAATTAGGCCAAAATCTTAGAATTTTTTGAAGAATTGTTTTTGGTTTTAACAATCAAGATATTTGCTGCGGATGAATGCCACATGACCGGCGGCCATATTAGAGCTGAAACTTTCTGTATTCTGATATAAAATCCGTAATGCCATGTCAGTTTCACTAATTAATTCTTCCCACTATAACGTTAGAGGGATTTCACATTTTATTGGACCAATTAATACCTTATCAGTTCATTGTTTGTACAAAATTCGAGTGATGTGCTCCCATGCAGTTAATTGCAGATTTATATTTTGTAAGTTTAACGTTACATGATTTTAACGACACGTCAGTTATCATTTTGGTGTAACCACTTCGAGTCACTTAAATTTCAACCTCAACTTCTATAGAAATATATAGGTTTGATGTTTACATCTTTAAAATTCCAATGAACTTAATTAAATTCTGTTTATAAGAAAAGCTATAAGTCTTGTTTTGTTATCTTTTGTGCAAAAGGCACACCAGTTGCAGTGGAATCGCCCATCAAAAAACAGTGTCTAATTTTTTTGTATAGCATTTTAATTACAACTTCTGCAAATGGGGTTAGGATATCTCTATACATGCAGCACGGACTGCTGTAGCTGTGTCCATTAGTTATACACAGGACTTACAGTGCAATACCAATAATATAGTAAACTACTCCCAAAGTTTCACTGGGTTGACACTACAGCACAAATGAGCTGTATCTTGAACAAATTCGGGTACAAGAGAAGCTTTCTGAAAACATTAACATATGTCAAGTGATCCCAATTCTGAGCTGTCAGAACTTTTCTGCATTTTAACTGATGTTTGTTACATTGCAAGCAAATACAAGTAACTCTGAGGCATGCAGGAACAAGTGTTCTGTGTTCATGTTGTCCACATCACACAGATACCATCTCAAGCAACAAAATACAAATTTTCTACCACAATCATATAGTCAAGTTCCTGTACCAGAACGAACACAATATATTTCCCTACACATTATGTAACACGCAAGCATGCATTATTTCATAACTAACAGGAGTGTTCTATGTAATTCATTTAGGATTATATCCTCTAATTGTTGTGTTTATAATATTTCTACCTCCCCTTATTAATGGTAACAGATATTAGTAGTCCTCTTGCAAAACCTGTAGTATTTAAAAAAAATTATTTCCCTTGGCACCAGCACATGTCCCACTGATGGCTCCACTTTCAAAACCTGCTAACTCGTGTTATAAATTATAACAGAACTTTTTTTTAACCAGTGAAACAAAAAATAAATAATAAAAATAAGATTTTTCTTAACAACTTAACTTAGCAGGTCTTCCAAGCTGACTCCTCGTACAGTGAATCCCCAAATTACTCATAACCCTGGCAAATTTTGACTTAGTTACTTTTATTCAACCAGCAAGGTTTTTTGGACCGGAAAAGACACAGGCTCCTCCCAAAAGATAGAAAGACATCATTGTGGAAAAAATTCTCATCTTTTATTTACATTTGAACAAAAACTGGCATGTCCAAAATTCATACCTTTTGCAAACTGTCACAGTCTTTGGGGAAATCTAAAGTTCTATACCTTTCCAAATAGTCCAAGCTGTTTTAAAGCATCCTAATTACCCTGATTCACTGGGAACAGCTGTTTCAATCAACTCAACAGGCGATAAACAGCAGCTCTCTGCAGTTGGTTTGTGGACAGTCATGGCAAAGACGCTCACTGAGGACCTGCGGCTGTGCATTGTGGCCCCTCACAAGTCAGGAAAAGGCTATAGGTCCATATTGAAATGTTTTCAAGTTCCGATGCAAAATACAAGACGTCCCACACTGTGAAAAATCTCGGTGGACATAAAGTGAAACCTGCGCTGGCCAGGAGGATAGTGAATGTAAAAAGGCAGTTGACCTTTAGCATGACAACGACCCAAAACACAGCAAAACTGGTAGAGGAATTGTTAGCGGACAAAAACATTGACGTTTTGCAGTGGCCCAGCCAGAGTCCTGACTGGAATCCAATTGAGAATCTGTGGAGGGAGCTAAAGATCAGGGTGATCACAAAGAACCCTTCAACCTGAAAGAATTGAGCTCATCACTAAAGATGAACGGGCAAAAATACCAGTGGAGACATGCAAAAAGCTGGTCAGCAATTATAGGAAGCATTTGATTAGTGTAAGAGGCAATAAAGCCTTTTATACTGATTGAGAATGGTATGAATAATTTTGTACATGCCACTTTGTTAAAAAGCAAATAACAAATAATTTTTTCCACTATGATGCTTCTTGTACATCGTACAAGTAACTTAGTCAAAATTTGCCAGGGGTATGAATAATTTCAGGCCTGACTGTATATAGTTAGAGTATATAATACCCAAGATTCACACAGTGCTAATTAGACCACCTGTCAAATGCAAGAAATATAAATATTTTTGTAAATTTTATTAGAATTACATTTTGTGTGTTGGTTAGGTAAAGAAAGATAATTGAACAAATTATTTCATTCATTCACGCTGAACAGCTCACCGATCCATTGCAGCCAACACACACAGCCCATTCATACTCCCACCCACACTTAGGGGCAATTTTAATCGAACAAATTTCTTAAATGTAAAACATGAAATTTAACAGAAAACTCAGCTATTCTGTTCTCGGTATGTAGTTTGGCCTCCTTTAAACTTTAAAACGGGAGATTCTTTACACCATTGTTCTTAAATATTTTTTCACAGTTTCTGTAGCACTGTAAACAAATAGTAGCCATTTCTTAAAACCCGGGAGAAATTTTGAGCCTTTTAAGCAACTTTTGTGTGTGTGGGGTGTTCAAGTAAAATCTTGGTCAGTCCAGCCTTTCTACTTTCCCCGATTCTGTTTCTTGTTCAACTAAACTCTACAAAATTTATATAAATGGAGTGGGACTTCATGATACCAGAATCCACTGCCAAAAACAATTTATATTTCTGTCAACCATGACAGGTGATCTAGTAAAAAGTCTGTAAAGTGTCCTCACTTAATTAAATATCTCATTGTTGCATCAGCATGGACAAGACCGTTTTACAGAACAGTTGCAGTAACCTAAAGGTGAACTGTACGTCACTCCACATCCAAAACAATTCTGCTGACATGGACACGAATCAACTGTGGCTTTACTTCAGGAAAAGGGATTAGGGTTAGGTGTACGATGGAATAAATGTGACAAATTCTTTCAGTGTAACTGCGGCATGAAATGATAAACATCTGAAAGCGTTTTCCTCCTGCTGAGTGATCAGCGCGCTCGGATATCAAACACAGCTCCGGCGATGAGCGTACATGCCATAAGCATGTCTTGGATAGGAAACTGTGGCATGCCTCTACAACTCTACATGTTGCAATTCAGGGATCACAAAGTAGGCATGAATATTAATGACATGGCTCACTTAAAAGACACACACACAAAAAATAAAACCTCCCAACAACTCTGACCAGTTCCAGAAATGAGGCTGTGAATGACTCAGTATCTCTCGGTGAAGGGGAATAGCAGGTTCTAGATTATATAAAATGCACTGGTGTCATTTCTACAGTGTGAATTCGACACCGTAACAATAGTATTTGAAATGAGCTTTAACTGGAACGTTGCAGACCTGTTACACACTCTTTTCCCTTTAAATGATCAGGTTAAATGTTATTAATGTGGCTTAAACTGTGGATGTTTGTTTTTTGTTTGTTTTTTTATCTGGTTCTATGGCTCTCTAAACCACATCTTATTGTAGATGACCTGTTCTTCATCTGGCAGTTTCATTACACTGCCAGCCTATATAAGATTACATACAAACATAATCACCCATAAGGTTTGAATTAAGAATGATTTCACCACCTAAAAATCTAGTCTGGTGTGTATGCAAACACTGACATTATAAACAGGTAGTTAGTTTGAACAGCATTTCCCAAAGCACATTTGGATGTAAAAACATTACACTTCATTTTTTATTAGCGTGGTTATGTGCTTTAAAAGAGCTGATCAAGGTTCATTCAGGGATTTTACAGGAGATGAGTCCTGTAAGGAACTTCAACAGCAAGAAATCAAGTGAAGCAAGGTGTTGAATTAAGGTTCTGTTTGAGTGCATGGGAGGTCGTGAGCTTACATCCCTGGTAATGTCGAAAAGCTAGCACCAGAGGGTCACGAACGGAAAAAAAACAACAAAAAAACTGTCGATCCATTTAGTCATCTTCAGTAAAGTCTGACTCACATAGATGGAATGACCTCAAGGTAGACGATTTTTAAGTGTTCCAGGTACTTCGTCGGAAGCCAAGAGAGCCAAGGAGCTACCTTGCCTTCCGGGAGGGTGTGGCTTCCATTCACAGAAAGTTTGAACATGTTGAAATTAATTGTGGTTCAAGTGCTGGATCAATTCGACTGTTGCAGCTGTGAAGGCACCCGTGAAACATTCATATGGTTTACCAGATGTTACCAAAACAAGCCTGTGGTGGAAAAAACATATACAGAAGTGACCGCCATGTATGTAATGCAGTTATTTCCAGACGACATGACGTGACATATGCAGTGCAGATGCTCTCTCCTCTCAAGCAAGTGTACATTTCCTCCTGCCATAGATTTTTGAGGCTGCCGCCAAAATGGTTGGTAATCTGTGCCAAGGAGATCAACCAGCCACGTGAGACCTAATCGATAAGAGACTAATCATAAACCCCACCACGCCATATTTAGGTTTATCTCAATAAAATCTAAATTTGTTTCATCTCTACCCAGGAGATCGACGCGTTTACCCTTTAGCCGGTCCACCTCTGCCTTCACACTAATAACATCACTGCGCCTCTCCCCTTAATCCCTACCTAGCTCAGCTGAGACTTTCCTTTAATTGGGAGGCATATAAATGCACTGCATTGTGGGATTTAAGTAGACCGTTTACCAAACCTCCCTATTTTTGTGTTGGATTTCTCATTAATATGATGAACCTCTTGTCTTAGGAGCCAACAGTTTGACCTGGCTGTACGCACTTGTGTTTGAGATCACTTGACATTTTCCTTTACTGGTAAACATCACTGTAACTGAAGGAGCAGTAACAACCTCCCCAGTGACATCACAGCAGCAACCGACTCCCAACTTCTCACGGGAATAATACTAATACTGCATAAACCAATAAATTAGCACCACAACCACTAAATCCATCATGGATAATTCACTATAAACATACTTAATGTGGGTTTAAGGGTGGGGCTTCCCTTTAACTGTTCAGTCACGTGTTGCAATTATGTCCAATTATATAAAAATAAACAGCTCAGATAAGTAGTGGATCTGCATGTGGATAAGCAGTGGTCTTAAAGGAAAAGAGAGGAAATTATTTTAAAAGCGTTTTGGACACATTTCTTGAAATTCTCATTACATTCCTGATAAGTTAAATGCTCTGACAAAAAAAGATTTGCATTTTAATACAAACAGGATATTGGGCGGCATGGTGCCGTAGCGGTTAACATTACCGTGCTGGACAAGGTCTTAACCACAAGTGTGCCACACTGCAGTATTAACAGGCGCCAGTAACCAGTGATGGACTAGCGTCCCATCCAGGAAGAGCTGAACACCTAGTCACGTCATGCTACAGAAACCGGGGATGGGATCCGGCTCTAATGAGCCAGTAGGCTCAGGTGTAAAATTCCAGACAGTCTTACTGTCTCTTCAGGGCTCTGACTAAACCCTCCCCTGCCATCTGAAGTCTTTCCAAAGACTCACCATGAGGAGCTCTTATTACAGGTTTGCTCACAAGAGCAGTTAGACACAGGAGCATTTGATTGGACAGTTCCTATCGGACCGCGAGTCAGTGATTGGTCGGTGTTTTGAACGCATTAAAGGGCCAGAACTCAGATTCCCCCCCTCCCCCCGATTTTCAAACTTACGGGGTGGAAAGCCCATTTCAACCAATAGTACCAGTTCGTGTATACATCTAAAAAGTGTACCAAGCCTAACTCTTACCTCCACGTTTTCTCTGACCCCTTCCTCGGCGAGATGAGCCTCGGGAGTCCGGCCGCTCTCTCCCCACACATCCTCCCATGGTGCTCAGATCATCAGCCGCGACATAATTCTCTGGCCACGGCCGTTACAACATTCGGGTAGAACTTCCTTTATTTCTCTTGCACTCCGTGGAGTTTCGGTTGTCAGAAAGCAGCAGTGTTAATGGACGGCTCTTCCCACCTATTAGAGATCACCAGAGCGGTCAGTGGATCCTTCCGTTGTTTACTCGATCACAGATCAACGTTAAAAAGCGGTGTGTGGAGATCATACCCAATTAAAACCAGCTTTAGAAAAACATAAAGGCTAGAGAAATAAAGCTACACAATCATCTCTTGCTGATAATCCTCCAGGTCAAGACTTTTGGCCCAACACTTTGTTATTGTTGACAGATTCAGTTGGTCCTCCAGGGTCTCGCGCACGGTTTCTGTTAGGAACAGTCCCACAACAAAACTAGCATCGACGCGTCCGGAACATCCCTGAATAAAACAAACACTTGGGCTTAAAGTGAATGGAAAGTGGCCTACCTTGACAGAGACTATTCTCGACCAAGTTGGGTCTCAATTTCTCAAGTTGTCTCGCGCGACACCGAGCTTGTATTTAGCCGAGTAGTTAGCTAGCAACACAAACTAACTCAACTCAACCAGTCAGAGTGAGAGGGATTCTAAGTTCTGTAACTTAGCAACGCTTCCTGACTGAAAAACACGACTACACTGTATACATATACGTATATTTGGGTAAAGGGGTAAAAAGAAGGGGTAGTTCACCAACTCACTGTTTCACTCCGACTCCACTTGTGTGCGCGAGAACACAGGCGAGTTATTTCTGGCTGGAAAACAAGCTCGCGTCCAGCTAAAACCTGCCCGCTTAGAAGTATCCAGCTCCGGTCTACAGGGGAGTCACAGTCAACGGAGACTCTAAACTCTGAATTAACTAATTAATTAAACAAAAAAGCCCAACATGGGCCAGAATATCGGCAAATTCTAGCTCTTTTCCGTGTCCCCTGTACTCGGTATCCCTAATAACGCTCTTGGCCAGCTTCAGCTGTTCTTTACAAGATTTATGCGCATGCGTCCCCCCCCTCCAAGGTGGCCTGATGACGTCACACAAAACCTTTTTTTATCTACATAAACTACGCAAAATTAACGTAGAAAATATGCTATAAAAACTAGAAATGTATTTATATATTTATATATAAAATTGTCTATAATAAAGTGTTTTTGTAATTTACTTGCGGTAAAACAAGTCTGCGCATGCGCCAGAGAAATGTTTGACGCTCTTAGCGATGGCTGCCGACGCTGCTCAACTGTTAGGTCTGGTGGAGGAGTTTGTGTCGGGACAAGCTGACAGTTCAGCTGTAAATATCGCGACAGGTATGTAATCCATCTCTGAGTCATAAATAGTGTTTTTATGACCGAACAGCCATTTTCTACGTGCTAGTGACGCGGTGTGTGCAGTCTGTTACTTGCTACTAAACGTGCACTGGTTATTCCACGCGTATTCCGACCAAATCCCGCCCCCTGTGTTATGATTGGCTAGAAATTCATACTGTAGAATTTTACTGTTGCTTAATTGGCCGGCTGTGTACCACTGACTAATCACAATAGAGGAGGTGGGATTAGAAGTAAAACAGGTGAGGAAAAAACATCAACGTCTGGAGTGTGACTAGCTAGAGTTGCTAACTCTGTTACCACATCCTGTGTTCTGCAGGAGTAGAAACTGTTGTCTCTGAGCAAAGAGGCAGGAGTAGTACACGGCGAAACTAGTCCCGAACAAGAATTGTCATAAAGCTAACAGTGACAAGTGGAAGCTAACAGTTTGTTCATGTGTGCTAGCTGATTAGCAGGATGTGAACATGCACTGAGATGCTGGACAGAGTTTTATAAATGAGTGTAAGAGTAAACAATGTCTTTACTGCTACAACAACAATGCTGTATAGTGGAAATGGTTTTAAACACTCTACAAAAGTTCTGCAGGACCAAACGTCTTATATGTCATGACGTCATAAATGTGTGTATTTTCCTAGAATGCACTGCAGATCCAGTTTGGCTTCACTACATGCCTTCACCAATTTCCTGGTTACTGCCAAATGGTGCACT
Source organism: Neosilurus hyrtlii (assembly GCA_028564935.1). Classification (NCBI taxonomy): domain Eukaryota; kingdom Metazoa; phylum Chordata; class Actinopteri; order Siluriformes; family Plotosidae; genus Neosilurus; species Neosilurus hyrtlii. The sequence goes on along the minus strand of JAOUQZ010048383.1, from coordinate 5,587 downwards.
CACTTCATGTGATAAATCGTTTAAACACACATTGTTCACGTCGTCATTACATTATTTTAAGGAAGAATTCGTATGCACACACACACACACACTGGCTTCCACATCTGCAGAAGAAACATCACCGTCTTCTGTGGACGATGAGAACTTGGGTTCACGCTGTGTTATCTTGCAATCTGACACCCGTAAGCGGTATGACCGCTTACGAATCAAACCGGACCTGATAAAATCAGAAGGCGTGTATCTGGATGAATTATAGCTTGGGTTACGCAAACTAATCCCCAACTCTATTGTGAGTAACACTTGCTGGTGCAGAAATGTTATGGAACGCCACCTTGGCTGTGGTTCACTGAGACAATCTTCATAATGTTTCTGAACCAGCAGCGGTTTACTCTGACTACTCCAACCCCATACCCAAAGTTTTAAACCCCCTCAATGGCCTGCACCCCAAATAGTCATACATTTAACCTATAATCATGATAAACCAGTAGGCCTAGAATAAGAACCCAGTTTTTACCATGCTTCAACATCATGCATAATTATCTGCTTAAAAATGAAAATTCCAAATAATAAAGTTAATTTCTTTGGGAAAATGTACAATTAAGTAAATGCTTGGAACATATACCAGTGTGCAGTCCTGTTTATCCTTTCTGTTGACAGCTTTTTTTCCCGCAGATGTCTCCTTTCATCTCAGATTTCCTTCGTGCCTTTGCCTTCAGTGAGAATAACCTTTTGAAATTTTTGTAGAAAGTGATGTTATGTGCTACCCGAGTGGTTGGAACAACCAATAATTTCAAAAGTAGGCATGATAGGATCGTATAACCGTTTAAAATATTGCACACACATCCAGTGTGACGCCCAACAGGGAAGCAAAATGGCTGCTGTTACCCAGAATGCATTGCCTCCAAGCCTGTGAAAATGATGGATGTATAAAGTATATGATGCTTCTTTCTGAAAGTTATACACAGTAAAGTTTGTTCATGTTTATCTTTTTTGAAGGTATCAAGGCTGGACAGTTCTCCATTCTTCAGCTGGTTGAGGCTCTTGGGTAATGTATTACAGACATAGTTGCGCAGACACTGTTCTCGTGTGAATGTAAGGGTGCATAGCCATGCACTGTGGGCTCACCATAAGTAATCTTATCTAGTTTGTGATCCCGTGGCTATTTCTGATGGTTTCCGCTCTTTGAATACAGCATGGGGTGCATTTCGGCCCATTTTGGCAGTGAACTGTTAAGTTTTTTGCAGAAATGTTTTAGGGGTGAACTATTTATTTTCTTTCTTTATTTCTTTTGTTTTATTTGTTTTTGTTAGTTTGTTTTGTTTGTTTTTTTGTTTTAATCTAACCAAACCAGTATGTAATGCATTATGATGGCATAATATTTTGGCTTCCTTTGTGCAAATATTATTTTGGCATTAAAGGAAACATTTCAGAAGGAAAAAGAGTCAGTTAACACCTAATACTCAGCTAATTTCTTCATTTATAATCATCAATAGTCCTATGTACCAATATGGTGGTCACCCAGGGAAACTCTCTGTGATGGTGGAAACCTCTGGAAATAGGCGGAAGTGTCCCGAATGCCCCTGTTTCAGATATTCTTTTGATGATGTTGATTTTGAGATACTGTGTTAATCCTGCAAGGAAAATTTAGCTTTTGCATTGAACCCATCTGATATGAGTGCACATGCACACACACACACACGTAAACAGTGAGCACACACATTGTGAACAGTGGGCTGCCACACATATTGGGGCGCACGGAGAGCAGTTGGGCGATTGGTACCTTGATCAAGGGCACATCAGCCATGAAGAAGGAGGAAGGGAAGGGGCAGCTCACTCCCATCACCGCCACACATTTTTCTTGCTGGTTCGGGAATTGAAGCAGTGACCTTTCGGATCCAAAGCTGCTTTTCTACCCTTTAGGCCACGGCTGCCTCCGTTCCATCTCTAACATGGCACTGCTGCCGCCTGAGGTATTATTTCAGCAGTAATCATTGAGGTTCCTGAAGTACATAAACTGTGTGCTCTGGAAAAGGTTTTTTCATTGCAGACAGAAATCGTACATGACGGAAATATTATTTGATTAGGTCTAGAGATTTGCACTCGAAGAATTAATGGTGTGCCTACAGAACTTTACATTATGAAAACCTTGTAGTGGGACTGCTGTTATAGTGCTCGACTAAAGGCCACCAATAAGAGCATGAAATCTGGAATTAAAAGATGAGTGGATTGTTGAATTGTAGATCGTATCTCCAGTGTCAGGTCAGAGCTCCATCATGACACAGATTATAGTTGGACTTGTTCTGGTCAGGTGATTCATGCCCGTTTTCTACACATGCTATGGTTTCTAGATGTATCTGATTGATGAATTCAGATAATTTACTCCTAGTTCTGTTAGAGGATTTCAGTAAGATTTTATATTCAGCCTCTGATTGGGCCACTGTGAAAAGTAAATATTCCTAATATTCTGGATCTAAATCCATTCCATGTTAACTTGGATTTGTGTTTTGGGTTGGTACAGTGCTGGAAGTCGCTTATATCTTCGAAATGATGTCGGATAGGCATGCTGGGAATAGGGAACACTAATAGAAAACCATATATGTACCGTATTTTCTGGACTATAGAGTGCATCAGAATATACGCTGTACCCACTAAATTTTAAAAGAAAAAAATATTTTTTCATATATAAGCCACACAAGACTATAAGCCGCAGATATATACCGGTATGTTGTGAAATGAGATATTTACACTGAAAGGTTTTGTAAATGTTTATTTACATACTTTAATTGTTTCCAAACGGTGCCTGTAACACGGCAGTAAAACGGCTGATCGAACAAAACAGAAAAGTCATTAATGTTATTATTCCTCCTCCTCCTGTACACTGAAACCACTAAAGTCGTCTTCTTTAGTGTCGGAGTTGAAGAGCCTCAGAACATCTCCGTCACATACCTGTTCAGTCTCTCTGTCGGTGTCGCTCTCAATGTCACTTTCATCTCGAGGCACAGTTACCGGTGAAGTTGCGCTGTTCTCTCCACACAGCAGTCCAGGATTCTTTCACACTGCCCCACGCTGTTTGAATCCATTGGCAGACCTCATAAAAGAATGCTTTTTGCATGCAGCCAGTTTTTGTGAATGATTTCTTGCTGCTGGTCATCCAAGCCTCCCACTCACCATCGTGCGTTTAAGTACACAATTCACACTGATGTGTGAAAAAAGTAGCGGCTTATAGGCCGTAAAATACGGTATTTGCAAATGAGACGATTACCTTTGACCTTGAGTGACCTTGAAAGGTCACGCTCCAGCTACCTTGTAACTCTTTTAAATGAGTTTTTTTAGTTTTTTTTTTTTTGATAATTTGGTCACCGACACATACTATATAACATTGTGACATGAGTCATTAAAAGCAGTACCCATATAGAGACTACATTATCTATGCAGATGATAGAGGTACCGTTCACTCTGCTCTTTTAATTGCTTTTTAGCTCCCATCTCTCGGGAGCTATAGGAATGGGTTCCGTCCGTCACACTTTAGTTTCTGGACATTTACTTGTCGTGCTCTGAAGCTGGGGCTTTTTTTTTAACTTGCTATGCTGGATCATTACTTGGAGTGCTAGGAGGAGTTTGTGTGTGAGTGACCTTGACCTACTTTCCAAGGTTGCAGAGGCAAAACTGTATGTTAGGTTTCTGGACATTTATTTGCCACGCGCCTAAGCTGGGGCTTTTTTTTAAACTTGCTATGTTTGTTCTGCGGGAGCGTTTGGACCCCTGTGGTCTATTTTTGTTTTTGTTTTGTTTGTTTTTTTTGCATCACGAAAATCTTTTGTATGTGCTGTGTGTTGTCTGTTGGATTATAGCACAGCTAAAAACACAGGATAAACACTACAAACATGACTACAGGACGTACAGCTAGGATAAAGTAAGGTCAGAATGCAGAGCTTGAAATTCAGTAAGATGAGTAACAGTAACAATTAAAAAATAAAGGGTCATTCCATGCCAAATCATCTAGCTTTCAGAAAACTTCCCAAGTGACCATCTCAGAATTCAGTGAAACTTGAACCAGACTCAAAACATGTTTCAATGTGAACACACGCAAAATTTCAAGGTCCTAGTTCAATAACTTTCCGAGATGTGTTCATTTAAAGATCGCAGGCTAGTACCCATTTGTCGGCCTATGACTTGAAATTTACCGTTTTGGGCATTTTTTGAAAGCTTGTAAATCCCCAATCAATTACTGTACAGGGCTGAAAGTTTGCATACCAACAGGACAAGACCCACTCTGGTCTTAACTGTCGGGGTTAGGCTGCTATTGATGCAGCAATTTTGAAAAAAAGTGCAATTTCATACAAATTATTTTCGAATTTTTGACACAGAAAATGTGTTCACCGACCCCAAAAGAATTTTATCGCAAACTTACATGTATTTCCATCTAAAACGAACAGTTTTTGAGAAGAATTAATGTGATATGGTGTTTTAGTGACTGTCCAAAAACTGAGCGGTAGGTGAAAATTTGTTCATCTTGTGAGCCCAGAAGATGTGGACAGTTCACCAAGATTATGAAAGTTTACCACATGCAACATGTATATCAGACCTAGCAACGCACAAAATTTCACCCCTGTTACTCATTTCCTTCATACTTGGCCATCATCTTGAAATAATTAATAAGTTTTGCTTGTGAAATGTTTTTGAAAAATTTTTTTGTTTGTTATTGCAGTGTCCTTCTGAAGAGGAATAAAATAAATGTTTTGTATCAGAATATAGTCTCAACCTGGTATCAGGGTAATAATAAACAAAATCAAATGTTTTAAATTTGCTTTTATAACAAGAAAAGTGACACTTGTCGTGCACAGTTGTCATAGATTCTATTATTCAATGATACATGTACAATATAACTTATATTTATCATTTCAAATGATGTATTTATATCCCCTCTGAATAATTAATATAAGGATTTATTATTTCAGAGATTGTATGCAAAGTTTCAGGCCTATACAGTAATTGTTTGGGGATTTACAAGCTTTCAAAAATGCCCAAAATGGTTAATTGCAAGTCGCGCGCCGACAGATGGGTACTAGCCTGCGATCTTTTAAATAAACATATCTCGGAAAGTTATTGAACTAGGACCTTGAAATATTGCGTGTGTTCATGTTGAAACATGTTTTGAGTCTGGTTAAAGTTTCATTGTATTCTGAGATGGTCACCTCTCAGTGGACTCTAGGTGAATTGACATGGAATGACCCTAAATAATTCAGGTGATACGTTTAAACACACAGGACAGACTGCTACGTGCTGAAACCCTGGAGCGTCTTCAGACTAAACGCCACCTCAGTATTATGTAGAAATGAACAAAATAAATGACCATGCAAACATCTGCTATAATATTATAAAAGAAAGGACATTTTCTACAAAAGGGTGTATCCTGACCAGCTGTTTTATTGTTGCTTAGGACAAGTTTAACAAACTCTCAGACCCAGACACGCGGCCGAGGGGTGCAGCTGCTCTCTCAAGTCCTGCAGGAATGCTACAGCAGCCTTTCTGAGAACGAAGGTAAGCCTAGACACAATCTAAATGGCCTTTCCACCCTCTCATTCAT
>JAOUQZ010048318.1:0-24879 GCA_028564935.1 Neosilurus hyrtlii | reverse complement strand
GTATGTGTGTGTGTGTGTGTGTGTGTGTATATGTGTGTGTGTGTGTGTGTGTGTGGCACTGGGGAATGTACAGTGAATAAGGTAAATCTGAACTAGAAATCATGGTGATTTGGTCATGCTTCTTAGCTTGGTAACATTAGCTGTGTCAGCTCCCTGTATAACATTAACGAGGGACTTGTTATGAGATGGAAAGAAATCTGTGGGGTTAATAGTTGTTAAAGATGGAAAATTTATTTTGTGAACATGGATGTGCACCGCTAACACCACCACTTTACATCAATTTGGAATTAACTTATGCACATGTCTCTGGATGGAAACTAAAGTACATGGAGAAAACCCAAGCAAGCGCGGAGAGAAGATGCGAGGTTTTCTAAATGCTTCTGTTGAATTTTAATGTGTTCTAGTGGTGTGGTGCTGGTAGTTAAAGAAAAAGAATTCCTCTTAGTTCCTACTAGCTTATTCAAGCTTCATTTCAATTATTTACCCATGAAAATATAGACTGGGTTGTTTGGTACTGGTGGAGGTTTATGTTAACCAGAAAATGTTCAAGTGCCAATTCAGATTCATTTGATGTGTATTTGTACAACACAGCTGTAGATTCTCCACAATGCAGCTTTAGAAGAAGTGTACATATAGGTTTAGATATCTTAATGAACTGGAAAAGTACTCGGAGAGTGCAGACCTCCACCAAGGCAGTTCAGTGCCCCATATGGTATTTTAAGAATAGCATTATTATAAATGCAACATTGTGTTTATTATTTGAGCCCTACAGTGCAAACATGCAGCTGTTTATATGATTGTGTTGTGTATAGGGCCTACCTTGAATAAGAGGCCTTGCACCCGGATGAGGACGTATTAATAATTGGATTATTTTTGTGATGATTGGCCTAAAAGGAATATTGCCAGCTGTTGCAGTGGTGGCTCAGTGGTTAAGGCTCTGAATTACTGATCCAAAGGTTGGAGGTTCAAGCCCCAGTACTACGAAGATGCCACTGTTGGGTCCTTGAGCAAGGCCCTTAACTCTCAGTTGCTCATTTGTGTAAAAACGATGAATGTAAGTCACTGTGGATTAGGGCCTGCCAGATGCCATTTAAAAAAAACAAAAAATGTTGCTGTCAGTTAAGCACTTTGTTTGGGTTTATTGAACCGATGAGGTGCCTAGCCTGCCAATCACAAATTTCTCATCTAATTTTAATTTGAATAAATTAATAATAAATGCTATATTTCTTCTAATCCGGTGGGTGTGGTTGTAATAAGGTAAGGTCAACTTCACTTTAATGTCTTCAGGATCTCTGTACAAGTATATACAACTGTGTATAGGTATTTATACCTCTATAATCACAGTACACAAACGTATAACAACAATGGCAAGCGGTGTACAACAAGTCCCAAGACAGTATATTGCTAAAAAAAAAGCAACTGTCATTCCACGAGCTCAAATCTAATAACTAGCCACACTTCCAGTTGCAGTGCATGGGTCACGATGTCCTCTCCTCCAGTCACTGCGGTTCGGCGACGCCACGGACTTTAAACCTGTTACTTGCAGCGGGCCATTAAGTTGTTTGGTGGGGGAAAAAACGTATATACTTACCATCAAATTACGTTCATTCCAGATGCTGTTTCATTTTGTGAAGTCAATCCATAATGAATGGAAGAGCCTTCTGGCTAGTGTTAGCAGTTAGCTTAGCACAAGTCATTTACATTCACAGCATTTGGCACACTAAGCCACCACTGCTCCTGCTGTCATGACTACTTCTTGTTTTCTTCTGTAGTGATGTAGCTGCTAGTGGTATATGGGGTGATATCCTAGTAGTAGATTAGCCTATCAGAACAGGCGATTACTTGTATCCAGTGAATATGGGTAGAATATATTTATATTTAATACAAAATAAAGTTATCCGCATATATGTTAACATCTGGTGAGCAAGGCTGCACCAGGAAGCAGTGGTGCACATAATACAGTATAAATAGTCTTGCATAAAAAGACACTGCACATGAACAGCTGGTTCAACATGTGGAATTTACAAAGAAATTGCAGAAAATTAGCAGTAAGTAGAATCTATAATATTGCACATGGAAAGGTATTAATAACATTTATGAATTTATTGCATAAGAACAGACATTTAGCAGTATGTACGTGCACTGTTATCAGATATAGCACCTCTGTACAGGCATTTGGCAGCACGTGAGTAGAAGAATGTTCAAGCTCCCGATTCTTTTCAGGTCACAGTGAAGTAGATTAAAGTAAAGTGAGTCAGTTCACAGTCCAGCTGTAGTGAAGCGACTCTCTCGCTGTAAATCAGACTGGGTAAAGGCTGAGTTTTGTCCTCCACAGTGCTGATAGCTCTTCCAGTGCAGTGTTTGTGGTAGCTGTCCTGCAGGGGCACCAAGGCGGCCTCTCGGCTGCTTTCTGTGGTGCCTCACGATGGGTGGAGGTACAGAGAATTCCCTCAGTTTCCAAACAAAGTCAAGATACTGTTGTTCTTTCTTAGCCAAGGAGGAGTTGTTTACTGACCAGGTGAGATGGTCTGGGATGTGGATGCCCAGGAATTTGGTGTTGCTGAATATTGTTGCAAAGGTTCGGAAAACTTCCAGTAAATTTCCTGAAACTTTTCAGCTTTCTATTGGAACATAAGATGGGAAATTTTGGAAATAAGAAATTGGTTGCCTTAACCTCGCATGAGTGCTGAAGACATCAAACTACACCTTAGTTGACTGCGTGACGCACTTACCAGGGTGACATACCTGCACTGGGTTTAGGAGGTCCCACGGAATTACTGCATTGCACATATGTGGTGCCCTGTTTAACACCACCCACATAGCAGAGGTCAAGGTAAAGTCTTTTGATTTCTCCTGAAACCCCGATCTCATTTTGGCGATAACGCCCGATAAGGGCCACGACTCGGATCAATTTTTAGCTCGGGAGCGAGCATGAGGGGTCTGAGACTGATATTGTCCACCATATCGGTGACTGTCGGCGAGGAATCCACCCTTTGTGGACAATCATCCTGTTTTTTGAAACCTGTTTTCAAATGTTGGACGATTACACACGATCTGCTAATTGATGACTGTCACCAACTATCCAAGATTATATTCCTGACAGTCTGAGACCGTTGTGGTCGATCGCAGATAGTCTGGGACTTAGTTGCCGACCATCAGAGATTTCCATCTGAGCATTATTTTATTTAGTCATTTAGGACAGTGTCAGCCTGGTCCGCGACTACGGTCGCTGATCATAGCCAACAAAGTCTCAGACACTCTGCAACTGTCCATGTCTGTCTGCAGACATGTCTATGACCATAGTTTCTAACCACTGCTGATCATCGCAGATCATCACGGACAGCCACCAGTATGAGACTGAGCCTTTAAAACTCGTTTAGTTAATTAAAATATTGTTCATGTAGATTCCAAGTCTTGGAAAAACAAATTCAAATTACCAACTGACTCGACAGAATTTATTTTCTTTCACAGTTGATTTAAAAAAAAAATTATAATATATATAAGTTTGGGGTAATTAAAAACGATCTATTTCAAAAAATATATTTCAGTGTTTGATCCCCCCCCCCCCCCCCCCAACACACATTTTTTTTTCTAGTCTACAACCTGCGATCACACAACATTTCCAGTTCATTCCCATTAATTCCCATGAAAAGAATCCAACTTTAAACATTCCTGAAATTGTGCTGCTCCATGTGGAATAACTGCAAATTACAAAATGTCTAGTAAAGTCTTACAGGAAAAAAGAGCAATAAATATTTATTGTACTAGGTGTCTGTCTAATCTGTCTGATCTGATCTAGTGTGTGGGACTGGATGATGGAGAGAATCTCTTCCCAGTAAAGGAGGAGGCGATTCCGTTCGATCTGTCTGTAAAAGAGGAAATGGACAGTATTCCTATGGCAGAGGAACAAGAGAGTCACCCAGATGCTGCTCTTAGTGGAAATGTGAGCCTTTCTTCCCTTCTTTCTGTCTTTCTTTCTGTTTATCCTGTCTATCTATCTATCAGCCACCCGTCTAACCTGAAACACAGTTAATGGTGCAGTTTTTTCATCATGTAACTCAGATCTCTTTCCCTCACAGCTCCATGTTACGATCCAGAATGGCGGCCCAATTCCGCTGGAGCAGTGTATGGAGTGCTGCAACAAATATCACTGTCCATTCTGCAAACCTGAGATTTTTAAACCAACAGTGAAGAGCAAAGCGAGTAAACATGTTAAATCCCATGAAAAGAGGGCGGTGAAATATCGAGGCAAGCTACTGCGTCACTTCAGTCCTTTTAATTAAAACACGATAATTCTTTATTTAAAGTTTGTTTGTTTGGTTTTTTTGTCTGTTTTATTTCTTTCTCTCTTTTAAAAATATCTGTTTTCTTCCAGAATATGTCATCTACAAGTGTGGCTTGTACTGCCAGGTTGAGCCCCATTTTCACTGCCTGAAGTGCACTAAATTAGTGGAAAGAAGGAACCGATTCCTGGAGCATCTGGTGAAGTGTGTGGGACCGAATGATCGAGAGGATCTCTACCCGCTACAGGACGAGGCGATTCCGTTCGATCTGTCCGTCAAAGAGGAAATGGACAGTATTGATATAGCGGAGGAGCAGGAGAGTCACCCAGATGCTGTTCTCAGTGAGAATGTGAGCCTTTCTTCCCCTTCTTTCTTTCTTTTTTCTTTCCTTCTTTCTCTTTGTCATTGTCTCTTTGTCTTGATTTTTTTATAAAGGGGGAGGCGATACCGTTCAATCTGTCTGTAAAAGATGAAATGGGGAGTAATCATATGGTGGGGGAGCGAGAGAGTCGCCAAGCTGCTGTTTTCAGCAAGAATGTGAGCCTTTCTTTCTTTTCTTCTTTATTCTTTCTTTCTGTTTTTTGTTGTTGATTTCTCTATTTTTTTCCTCTTTCTCTTTGTTGTTTTTTCTGTCTTTTGTTTTCTTTCTCTTTGTCCTTTTCTTTCTGTCTGTCTAACTCTTTTTTTTTTTTGTTTTGTTTGTTTGTTTGTTTGTATTTATTTGTAAGGGGGAGGCGATACCGTTCAATCTGTCTATAAAAGGTGAAATGGAGAGTAATCATATGACGGAGGAGCAAGAAAGTCTCTCAGCTGCTGTTCTCAGCCAGGTACGTTTTTCTTTTCTTTCATTCGTTCTTTTTTTTTCCCCCCTTCTTTCTGTCTGTCTCTTTCTCCCTCACTTTCTTTGTCATTGTTTTTGTCTTTATTTGTTAAAGGAGGAGGTGGACCCGTTTAATCTGTCTGTAAAAGATGAAATGGGGAGTAATCATATGGCGAGGGAGCGAGAGAGTCACCCAGCTGCTGTTTTCAGCAAGAATGTGAGCCTTCTTTCTTTCTTTTTTACTTAATTTTTTTCATTCACTTCCTTCTTTCTTTGTCTTTTTTTTCTTCTCTTTTTTCTCTTTGTCTTATCATGTTAGTTGATATGTTTGTTTTGCTCCTTTGACGTTAACGTCCCCTTTTTCAAATTGCTTGATCTTTTTTTCCCCCCTCTCTCTGTCTGTCCCTTTTTGTCATTTCTTTTTGCCTTAATTTGGTAAAGGACGAGGCGGACCCGATTAATCTGTCTGTAAGGGATGAAACTGAAAGTAATCATATGGCGGCGGGGCAAGAGGTTCGCTCACCTCCTGTTCTCAGAAGGAAGGTCAGTCCCTCTTTCTATTTTTCTGCCTGTGTGTTTTTCTTTTTGTTGTTTTTTCTTTCTCTATTTTTTCCTGCATTTCTTTCTGTACTTTTTCTTTCCTTTTTTCTTCCTGTGTTTTTGTCATTGCTTTTCTGTCTGTCATTCTTTTTGTCTTTCCTTTTGTCTCTCTTACTTTTTTTTGTCTTTCTGTGTCTTTACTTATTTTGTCTTTTTTCTCCTTTCTGAATTTTTCTTTTATTGACTTCATTTCTGTTTTTTTTATTTCGCATTCTTTTTTTGTAACTTTCTTTGTCTTTGTTTCGTTCTGTTCTCATCAGCATGTCCATCTGTCTATTTTTAAGGGCATTAATAAACTGTCTAACTCTCTGTATCATGTATGTCTCACGAAGGTGATGAAGCTGTGTTTTTAAATTTTAACCAACAGATATCTAAAAAAAAAAAAATTATAATAATAATGAAGCACGTATGGAACGACTGCTACTTTGGAAATCTACAATTGTACAATCCATTCATTCATTTTCTAAGCCACTTAATCCTATTTAGGGTCACAGGGAGGCTGGGGGAGGGCGGGGTACACCCTGGACAGCTCGGCAGGCCATCGCAGGGTGAATTGTATAATTGTAAACGTTTATTGTTTGCATGATTGCACGGGTTTGTTGGGTTAATGACGAACTGTAGACACAGATGGGAGGTTTTAGATGGTTTATTTACCCGCATGTCATGTTTACTGTGTGTTGTGTATGTGTAGTGCTCAGGGACGGGTTCTTGATTCTATCTGTGCAGATGACACAGTCCTCTTTAAATCATAAAATTAATTGCTTGATTTGGCTTCATTTCTTACTCGACCCGACTACCGATAACTTGAGGACTCTACATTTCTGTCTCCCAACACTAGTATTTAGTGTAATTGAGAACGTGGTGAGGACAAAGCCAGATATGTCAAACAACTCCGGACATGGAGAAATACCAAACAGATGATCGTACCTCAGGATGGACCTTTCATACCAGGGTTAATGTTTCATCGCAGTATACCGTCATTTTGTTTAGTTTACAGCTTAGAAACGTTGCTGAGTGTCCAGTACCTCTTTAGTAATGAATAATATAAGATCCATGTGTTCAGTGTTATAATTCAATGGTTTATTATGGTCATTCTCTCTTCCTTTACAGCTACACGTTACAATCCAAAATGGAGGGCCGATTCATTTGGCAAAATGTGTGCAGTGCTGCAGTAAATATCACTGTCCATTCTGCAAGCCTGAGGTGTTTAAGCCAACCTTTAAAAGCAAAGTGAGGAAGCACATTAAAGCGCACGAGAAGAGGGCGGTCAAATCTGAAGGCAAGCTACTATTTTGTGTTTTGTTGCTCTAGCTTTAATGCATAGATGGGTAATTAAATATTTTGCAAAATAATAACGATGTATTAGTAATTTGCAGTGTGGCAAACTCATGGAAATTGATAATGGTCCGTACGGACCCATAGCCCTGAGTTACTACTGGTTCGCACGAATTGCAACTGGTCAGTAAATATGCCTGCGTTTTCGGGGTCAAAAAATGCATTAAAAAAAAAAAACACATTGTCTGACAGTGTATATATGTAGAGCTTGACACCACTGTTAGCCACTATAAACAAAAGTATAAAATATGAAAGAGTGAAATATGGACACAGCTTGAACGTTCTTTTAAGAAATTAGCATATTCGGGCTTGTTGGCAGCTTCTGAACGCCGCGGTGTTACTGTTAACACCTGCAGCAGTGCTGGTTGCATGACGGCTGTCAAACCTGCAGCCATTTCACACTGAGGCTCTGGAACTGGCTCAAAACAGTCTTCAGTAAAATGGACTCTACAAATAACGGAATGAACACTGGGCACTTTCCATTCTGCCCATGTTTGTTTAACTTCCTGATCCATTCATCACACAATTTTGCAGGGTCGGTCGGGTTATGGTGAAACACCTCATAAATCGCCCGCAGGGTTCTGTGTGTACACTTCGTAATCATTCGGGTATACAAGTTTCCTCCAGCATCATCTTTTCCCATAAGTCACTGCGTAATCCCATTCCATACTTTTATTTGATATGCTTAGTGTAGCAGCCCTTAGGAAGAACCGGTGGAGAGTCTCTACCAGGTGTTTATTCATCTGAAGTCTTTCCAACATCGTGAACAATATAAAAATAAATACAGATTTTTTTTTTGCTGCTTCATTAAACAAATATATCAAAAAAGACATGAATTTACAGCATAATACTTTTAACTCTTTCACCCAAAACTATGCATTAGTGAATATATATATATAAGCACATAGCATAAACCTTCAACACCGTACTGAATAAAATAATAATCACTCAAACAGTTTAATAATAACAGAAATCCCTCTCTAATACTAATAGCACTAAACACCTGCTTTGTATAACCAAGGGATGCAGCTCTATAGACAGCTAACTGGCATGCTAACTGTTAGCATCGGAAAAATTCATTTGCCAACTGTACCCAGCGCCACATTGAGTATTCTGTGATTATAACTGGTGATATAATCCATATCGTATTGTGGTAATATAAACGAAACAGGCGACAACGTTGATGAAAATGCCTGAACGACTAGCTGCTCATTCTGTTGTGCTGCATCCCTCGTGAGCGCCCCGGAATGACAATAACAACAGGTCTTATGACGATACTTGCTGTTAAGCCTGCCGGACTTGAAAAAAAGTTTTTAAGTAGACAGGGATTCCGCCGGTTCTTAATGAAACCCATGCTGATAGTACAAGTTTTAGTGGAAAGTTAGGAATCGGAACAACGCCTTCATTTTTTTATAAACCCCAACCTGCTCAGAAACGAGATGAGATGAATCTCCACACGGACCCTGACAAAGAAAACATGTTTGGGCATGTAACCTCACTTTTTACGGGTTCTATGGGTCGCGGGGTCACACCACAAGTCCAGCATTTACTACTGGCCAATACGGACCAGTGGATATCAGGTCAACTCACTCGCGTCTGGCGAGCGGACGTGTGTCTGTTTCCCAAACTGCATTTTCTGTAAAATGTTCTACATGAGCATCATAAGTAAGTAAATAAATATCTTACAGTGATTGACCATTTTAAGCTTTAGCATATGAAGATATTCTATTTTCAAACATATTACAGTAAGAAGTGAAACTTTCCCCACGTAAACGTGGTATGGAACATAGTGACTGCCCTGCAAGCAAAGCGTAGCCTAGAGACAATAATGTGATGCCTAACTAGGCTGCAGGTATTTGTAGAATGTTCTGATCCAGAAAAACCTTTTGAATCCCTCTGATTCAGATAGAAGTTTGTTCATGTGAATCCATGTTTTTAAAGGACAACATGTATTAATATGATCCAAATGTTGTCCTGCAGTCATTTCTCAGTTAAATTAGACACCTGGGGCTTTAGGTCTGTTCCTGTTGAATGCTGAGACTTAACATTTTGGTAGAGGCAAGAAAGACTTTCCAGAGAAGTGGGGAGATTTTCCAAACTGCAAGAAAAAACTAAATCTGTGATTTAATTCATGTGAATTTTTATTTCATTTCATGTGAATTTTTTTATTTCAGATACAGTGAAGATGATCAGTATGTTTACTAAGTTGAGTAGGTTGAGCAGTTTTTATCTGTGTACTTTTGATTGATACAAGACTTCAGCTTCAAGACAAGTCTGTCGTGACCGTTGTCTGATTCTCGTTCATTTTCTAAGCCGCTTAATTCTGAATAAGGTCGCAGGGAGGCTGGTACCCATCTTAGCCGACTCTGGTGAGGACGGGGTACACCCTGAACAGCTCTCCAGGCCTTTACAGGGCCAACATTCACACAACCACCCTTCACAATCACTCTTACTTAAATTTTTTATTTTTTTATTTTTTTTTTTACATCCAGGTGGGTTTAGGGGGATTACTGTCAAAACAGAAGCCATAGAGTCTATTAATAATATACAGTAAATACCCTCAAAGTATAATCCGTTCACTCACTCATTTGCCAAACCACTCATGGAGAGCCCAGGCTGAGCCAATCTCAACCCACTCTGGGCAAAGGCAGGGTACACCCTGAATAGCTCACCAGTCCATCGCAGGGCGAACACACACCTAGGGGAAATTTGGAACCGAGAAGCAGCCTACTGTGCATGTTTTTGGACTGTGGGAGGAAACCAGAGTACCCAGTGGAAACCCGGGCAAGCAAAGGGTGAAATTCCTGTAGCCCTGAAAGACTGAGAAAAATCACAACTTTTCGGGAGAACAGTCCCTGGACCTTCAGCACCAAAATGGTCTAGAATTTTTAGTGTCCATTGCCATCCAGTATAAGACGTTAAGAGTATAAGGCGTGTATAGGTTAGCGTTCATCATTCTGTTTTGTGTAGGAAAATGTTTTTAAGCTTAAGTATACACCTTTATAATTTTTAGAAGGTTAACAGTAGAGTTTATAGTAATGTTCTTTTTTTTTTCTTTTCTTTTTTATGCTTTAGAGTGAAAATATTTTGGTAAAAAAATTAATCACTGCTTTATTTTTAATACTTGAGTTTTTGATGAAGCGACCTTAGTGTTTATGTATTATATAACGTATATAATTTTTATTCTAACAATTTTATGAATTTTTGTTTCAGGCTATATAATCTTTAGGTGTGGATTGAACTGCAGGCCTGTTTCACATTTTCACTGCCCAAAGTGTTGCAGAGTAGTGTTGAAGAAGAACAGATTTGTGGAACACCTGAGCAAATGCATGGGCACATGGACAGGTGATGATGGAGGATACTACCTACCTGGACAACATGACCCTGTCTACCGTCATATGTTTGAAGAAGAGGAGAATATCCCAGTTTCTGAATCAATGGTGGGTCATCTTGTTCTTGGGTTATCATAGATTTAGTAGTTTTAACAGTGTGTTTAAAAACAAAAAATCAGTCAGATTAAACAAAGTGCTTCATGCAGTTTACATGGAATGATCCATTCATACAAAGTGCTGGGAGTAGTTTACTGGGATTGGTATGTTAGAGGGCAGGCAATTGTGCATGTCTAGCACTGGGAGACAAAGAATGGTGGAAGTGAACGGTAGTGAAAGTGCACATATCCATGTGGATATTTCTGGTTACTAGAACGTGCTCCTTTTAGGCGGAGGGTATGCCAGCGTTTACCCTAATCACACACTTTGTGGTTTGGCTGTTGCTCTGCAGATTAAGGCTTTATCAATGTATTACATTGTCCCAACAATCACTGAAGCCACCAATGATAAAATGAACCAGTTGGGTGGAGTATCATTCCTAACCGAAGATCTTCAGCCAACAGTGAGGTCATGGATGAAGGCTAGACGAGACATTGTGACATATTCCTACAGGACCAAGACTGTGGCCTGGAAACTGAGCCAAGTCCAGTGCTACTAATGCAGTCTGTTGTCGTCTCATTTCCTCAGACTAATTACAAGCTCTCTTTCACCAATCCAGATTATTCTGCGTCATCTAGTAAAAGGAAGATCTCATAATGTATCCCATGTAATTTCTGTCACTAGGATTTGTTTATTAATGATCTAATACCTCTTGCTTACTGGGGCGAATGTGGTGGCAAACATTGCGAACGGGATTTTTCGCCAAAAATCACAGATGCACGTGTTTCAAATGCAAAATTGGGGGAGAATTGTTCGGCAATTTCACACCAGTTCATCTCGAGCACGCTCAAATATCGCCAAGGTCTGGCAAAGGAGCGCGTTCGTAATCACTAGCAAGTTATGAACTCCGAATGCGTCTTTTGTCCGCCTTTTTTGTGTCTCCTTTGCCACATACGTCTTCCCAACATGTTGGCAAAGCTCACTTTCGTGCCCATTCCTTCCCTTGCTCAGTCTCTTTTGTAGTGGCAAAGGGGGGCATTTCCCTCACGCAGCTAGTGCAATGGTGGTGATGGAAACGTGATGGTGGCGGATGCAACCCCGTCCCAACGTGCAGTTAATGCTGTGATTTCACAGGAATTTTCTGTTAAAGTGGAAAAAATTGTGTCAAGATCGTGGATTTTCAATTCGCCCTAATTCATCGCCTTCGCCGTCATCCGCCACGCACTGTTTGCCCAGTGAGCAAGGGGTTTAATGGGTTAAAATAAATTGAAGTTGAATTTTCAGATAGCATCAAGATAAATGTTCACTGTACAACATCTAATGTTTATTATTTTTTTTAGTCTTTTATAGATGATGATGTACCTACTCCAGTGTCAGCATGTTCTGAGATGGAAGAGAAGCCATGGCATGAAGGTTGGGGGACATAAACTTATATAGAAGTTTAAGTAAAATAAATGAACTCAGTGACTAAGGTATTCAGAGGAAATAATTACAGTGAAAGTGTTCTCATTAAGAATTTCATATCGTATATCTTATTCAGTACACATGCAGAATTCTTGCTTCACAAATTGTACATTGCAGCAGTTGGGATTCCGATTGTTAAGGTGATGCTGTAAATATGTTTTCTTGATCATGAGACTATGGAGAACACTGAGAACATTTCGAATCTAGTGATCCTTATGCTGATAGCAAGGAAACTTGACTTTCCTCATTAGTCAGCCTTTCATTTAGATTAAAAATAACAGTTCAGGGGGTGCGTGGTGGTGTTGTGGTTAGCAGTCTTCCCTCACAGCTGGATTTGGGCCCCAGTGGGGGCATTTATATGTGGAATTTGCATGTGCTCCCATTGTTTGTTTCCTCCGGGTGCTCTGGTTTCCTCCCAGAGTCCAAAGATATGCATATTAGGTTAATTGGCTGTTCTGGATTACCTGTAGGTGTGAATGAGTGTAAATGGTTGTTTGTCTGTGTTGCCGTGCTATGGACTGGTGAGCTGTTCAGGGTGCACCCCGCCCTTGGCATATTCGACTGGGATGGGCTCCAGCTTCTCTGCGGCCCTAAACAAGATGATGCATGAGTTATAGTACAGTATCCTGTGTACAAGGTTCATGCCGTACTTTGATTGGTGTTTCTTAATTTTCCTTCCACAGCTGTCAGGAGCCTTCAGACTTCTCAGGAAACTAGCATTTTTAAGTAAGACGTTCACTCTCTATTTCTTTTATGTACAAATATGTAAAGCCCGAACATTAGTGCTGCATGCAATACTTTTTTTTTTCTATTTCTACTCTAATATCTTACTTAGGATTAGTCGTTGATTCTGGAGAAAGGTTGGGCCTCATTCATAAATATCTTAAGATGTTATTTATTTGTTTGTTTATTTTATTTCGTTTTTGTAAAGGTTTCTTTTAAAGGCCTTTAAGAAAATTCATAAGAAAATCTATGTCGGATTCATGGCATGTCCTTAAACCATGTGCCTGCCAGTTACTCTAATTAGCATTGGTGAACACCCATAAGTTCTCATAAAAAGTACATGGGAGTGGCACATTCATGAAGACAAATGCCGAAATCTAAGAGGAGGAAGAATTTTAATGCAATTCAGTTTTATTTGTATAGTGCTTTTTACAATTGACATTGTCGCAAAGCAGCTTTATATAGTAAAAGGAATTTAGACATTTTCCTACAACCCCCTACACAAACATTTTAATTTCTCTAGGTGGAAATTTTGCTGCAGGATGTCAATTTCAGATTTTATAATCAGTCACGTGAAAAGTGGAGAAATAAAAAAGTGGTTCGACCTAAAATCAGGCCAAGAAAAAAAATCGCCAATATGCCAAACTGCAAGTGATGTCATACTTTCTCTGGTGTGTAAAGCAGCTTACCACTGGCTGTAATTTGACATGCTGTATTAAATTGATATATATCGTGTATGCAAACATTCAGCGTATCTCCCTGTTCTTCCTTGGTTGAAGTATGGGAATGGATCGGGAAAAGGGTGTACAGTCTACTACCTGTATTGTCTATTAAAGCGTCAACAGAACACAAATTTTTGATTAGAAACAGCTTCATCGATATATCCTGCATAAAGCACAGCATAAAAGTGCTCGTAGCCAAGAACAAATCCCAGATAAGAAAATACGGGTGAATGCCAGAAAAGTGCGTACTTGAGACTTTAGAACAAATTTTTTCATGAGATCGGTTCATGAACGAGGCCCATTGTTTGCATTTGAATTTGGTAACCTAATAAATACACACCTTTCTTTAGTGCACCTCAGAGGCTCCGCCTCCTAATTTTATGTACTAATGGTGACACCCCCACGCACCCCATCTCTGTTTCAGCCAATCGGTGTGTTTGTGCACACGCCCAATTGTATCTTGTTCCTGATTGGCTGGAATAGTATTATGTAGCTCACTCTTAGCCAGTTTGTTTGTTTCTCTCCTATAGTGCCAGGACTGTATATAAAATATTAGCATTATGTTTTAATTATTCAAAGTCTAATCAGCTGCTTTCAGTCAGTGTTGGTAACTTTTATCTAAAACGTAAAAAAAAAGGGAATGTTTATTTTAAAATGTGTTATATATAATATAGAAATGTATCATTATACTGATGCTATCTTAACTGTTTTATGTAATGTCTTTTTTAGCTTTTGTCACTTTGCTTATTTATTCTTATGTCTACTATGTTATTGGTATTCTTGCAATTTGTGCTGTTTTCCAGGAGCAGTGAGGTTTTGGTGAACACACAGTGTTTGCTGGAGCTTTTCCAGTTCTGCTGGCTCTGTCAGGATGAGTGTTCTGTTAGCATAAAGGGGAATGGGAGGATGTTTGCGGTGTCTCAGGACTGCCAGAGCTGTGGCTACCACAGAGACTGGAGGAGTCACCCCCTGTCAGCTGAACCCATACAAACCTTTCATAATGAGGAAGAACATGGAAGACTGGAAGAAGAGGTGTGTATTTGGGCGATGGCTTAGTGAGAACTCAGGAATGTGTAAAGTACTCTATAGCCTCAAACATATCTGTAATGTTAAGCGTAATGGAAAAGCTTAACATGGCCTTCTGAAAAACTATAGGCTTCTGGACAGGGCTTAAAGGAGAAAGTATGGAAGTTTTTGTTGAGATGGGTGTGGAAGATAAAAAGGAGAGACGAGGAAATGCACAATCTATACGTAATAGGGTCTGTCAGCAGAAATTAAGTGTATTATCAATAAATAGGTTTTCAGTGTCTGACTGTTGTTTGTGCTTATGCACCTAATGACAGTTCAGAGTACCCACCATTTTTGGAGTCTTTAGGAGGTGTATTTGAGAACACTTCCCCTGGGGACTCCCTCGTCATCCTGGGAGACTTCAACGCCCATGTGGTGTTTTTAATTTTCAATCTTCTCAAATCTCTTTATTTTTAATTTTTTAACACAAAATAAAATGAAAAAATAAATAAACACATTAAGAGTTAATAAGAAAATAAATTTATCAATCAGAAATAAATAATAATAATGAAAATAATAATCATTAGATTTCTATTCTATATCTGCTGTATTCAGATTCTAATGTCTGTATTAACAGTTCTTTAATTGTCCTGAACATGACTGGAACATTGAAGAACATGAACTGTTCTTCTAAAGGTGGCTTCTCTTGCCTTGAAGTTTCAATCTAGCGTTTAGCCGATGCACGGAGGACGTCATTTCCGCCTCCTTTTTCTTGTAATCGCAGCATGGCGGTCGGCGGATAAAAGACTAGTAGCAGTCTCCTTTGTTTTTACGCTCGATGTTCATGTCTTTCATAATGAAATGAACACCATGGCATTTGTAGGTGGTAGAAAGTACCGGGATAGCGAGCACAAAAACGGCGACTGCTCACTAACTGTTATCCGCCATGCTGCTGTTACAGGAAAGGGAAGCGGAAATGACTGTGCTGCTGTTGAAGTAATTTGTTTTGACTCCTGTTTACATCATATAGAAATATATGTAATGTTCATTGTGTGAGATGCAAACACAATGCTAATAAACAATGACCCACAGATATCAGTGCAACCCTATAATTGGTCCAGATTACCAGGGACTGTTATTGCCGATGGACAGGTGTCGTTATGTGACTGCAGACCACATTAGGCTGTAATTGTATTGAGTTCCTTACTTTTCTTTCATCCCTCCGTGTGAGCATCACTTTGATTTATTTTGTCTCAGAGAGAGAGAGAGAGAGAGAGAGAGACCTCATATTAACTCTCTAAGTGTCATTCACGTGTTTGTATAAACATTTATATAGCTATATATACATATAATGTCCCGCTGGGCAGCAACTTAAAAAGTGTTGTGAACGCAGCACGTTGGGATGAAGGTCCGCGTGTGCCCAATAAAAAATGAGGCAGCCAGCTAGGCACAAAAGAAAACTCTCCATGGCAACATTGCTGTAACTTTTACACGTTGAGAAATGTTTCTCTGCTTGCATCAATCCCGCAGTACCAATAAACTTTCATATTAAGGCGGGGGCCACAAACTATCGTTCTGCGGACCGCGAGTTTGAGACCTCTGCTCTATGGGAGTTTGCCCAATCTGTCCACATGTGCTTTGTGGATTTAGAGAAGGCTTTCAACCATGTCCCTCGGACTATCTTGTGGGGTGTGCTCTCACCTATGGTCACGAGCTTTGGGTAGTGCCCGAAAGAACAAGACCGCGCATACAGGCGGCTGAAATGAGCTTCCTTCGCAGGGTGGTGGGGCTCTCTCTTTGAGAGGGTTAAAACCTCAGCCATCCGGGAGGAACTCCGAGTAGAACGGCTGCTTCTCTGCGTTGAGAGGAGCCAGTTGAGGTGGCTCGGGCATCTGATTAGAATGCCTCCCGAACGACTCCCTGGTGTGGTGTTTCGAGCATGTTCATCCTGGAAGAGACCCCGGGGTTGACCCAGAGCACACTGGAGGGACTTTGTCTCTTGGCTGTTCTGGGAACGCCTCGGTGTCCCCCCAGGAGAGCTGGAGGAAGTAGCTGGGGAAAGGGACGGCTGGACCTCACTGCTTAGGCTGCTGACCCCGGATCAAGGGGAAGATGATGAAGTTTTCCTTGATCTGTGATCATAAAAGCAAGATTCATTGAGGAGAAAAAACATTGTTTTCCGCATCTACACCGCGGGGGTGTTCCTCCTCAAGGTACTGCGGGTATCCGCGTGAAAGTTGCGTCGGTGAGAAAGGTGTATTAGAATAAGCTGTTTATATCTACATGGTGGCGGGCTCCCCTCTCATGGGTCGGGAATTAAATTTCATTTGGTTGCAGTCTGAAATCTCAGCATTAGATGCCGCTAAATCCTGCACATTGAACCTTTATACCAGTGGTCTCCTACCATGTTCTTGAAGAGCTACCTTGTATCTCCAACCCTAATCATGCTCACCTGAGTATCTGATTATCGCCTTGGAGAAGTTCTTGAACAGGTCAAAGAGGTGTGTTAGATTTTGGTCGGAGATAAAACCTGCAGGAAGGTAGACCTCCACGAACAGGGTTGGAGGACCACTGCTTTCTATGGACCCTGCCACAGCTTTTGCTTATGCAAGATTTGGATTGTGTATCTCAAATATCCCCACTCGCCAACCAATACTTTGTTCTCTTTCCAAAGAATTTGAATTTATATAGTTTTTACACATCAGCTGTAACACCGCCCATTTAAAATTCTCAAACGCACGTCTTTACTCCTAGCACATTTTGTTCCGATTGTACCGTGTTTTCAGTATTCGCATTAACCCAGAGTCCTTACCAAAGACTTTGTGTGTCCTGCAGGTTGTTGTTCAGATTACGTCATCAGATAACGAGTGCAGCGAGAAGGTGTTCATTCAAAAGGATGGGTCTTACTTATTTCGCGATGATGAAGAGGCAAGCCGAGAGGAAGTAGAGGAGGAAGCGGAGGAGGAAGTGACGAGGAAGAGGAAGAGGATGTCTGAAAGTGAAGCCAGTTCAGATGAATGGGAGCAGTGGTTGAATGAAGAGGATACAGACTCTGACTCTGACTCTGATGAAGACCCGTTGACAATTTTAAAGGGAGCTGGTCGGGGTAAAGTTCTGGTGTGGTGTACACAGTGTGAGACCGAAGCCTTGCGCTCTTGTTCTCTTCTTCAACACGACAAACTGTTCTGCTGTGCTGAGTGTGGTCCAGGCGACATTACTAATTTTGAAAAGCTCCCTGTTCGGTTTGATGACGTCATCAGTTTTCAGATTCATGCTGAACAGGAGCACGGCGTCAAACCATCTTTTATACTGTGTCAGGAGTGTGGAAAGCTTGTTCGAGCACAGAAAGAGCATGTATGTGAACATAAAATCTAATTTATCGTCTGTCCAGAGTGCAGGAAAAAATTCCGCACTGAGAGGATCAGTTCCATTCAGATCGTGATCATCCGTGTAAATAATGTTTAAAGGTGTTCAAAATCAAGTCTGCAAAACTGAATCATGAGCAAATTCATCCTAAAGAAAAACAACCATACAGCTGTCCAGGTTGTCTCGCAACGTTAGTAATATCACCAAACGCAGTAACCGGGTCACACTAAGGTCCGTATAACACTACTGTACGAAGCTCTTCAGCCATCTTTTATTGTTTAAGTACAATCTTTGTTAGGGATGTTTATTTCATGACTTATTTAGTCTGTTAGCAAGTCAGTGTAGAAACATTTTAGATTTTAAAATAGTTTTGCCAGCACAAAATTTCATTTTACAGTAATGTTTGTTTGTCAGTAAAGAAAGCAGCAGATTCCAGAAGAGACACTTAAAAAAAAAATGCAATGAAGGCCACTGGGATTTGCTGCAGAACTTAAAAGCAAGTGTAAGAGTTAAAATCTCCAGCTCATTTCTTTATAAAGCTGAACAACAATTTTACCTGACACTTTTTTTTCCAAACTACATTAAATATGGACTTTGTCTCAATCACTACTGTTTACTGCTCTTTATAATATTTTTTATATAGAAACATTTACATTCTTTCATTTTTCTTTTTACCTCTATGAGTAAGGGTATTTCGGTTAGGTTTGTTTGTGTTAGCAGGATTACGCAACGATATGTGTAGATTTTCACGAAATTTCTACCAGAAGCTTTGGACAAGGAAGACCCCATTTAATTTTGGATCAAATTCTGGATACAGGCAATTTTTAAAGGGTTCTTTAACGTTGTGAGAGGATGATTTTCGTTAATTTTGGTTCATATGGGGTTGTTGGGCTTAGTGGAGATTTGCGCTCTTGTTGTTTTTAGGGTTACATTGAAAATGGGTGTGGCTTAACAGTTTATTTTCCTTATGTTTATTTATTATAATTAAATATGAACTCTAGCACAAAGTTGTGGAAATGGCAGGACGATTAACATGCTGTGTGAATTCCCCAGTTCATAACTGCTCTTTATGATGTCGACTGATGAATCCGGATTGTTTTATTTTTTTAATCCTACTTGTGAGGTTATTATTATTTGTGTTTGTGCCTGTCTGCGGAATTTCCTACTATTTTCTATTTCCCAAAATATAATCAATCTAATATCCTAATAGAAGCCAGAGTTACCATGATCAGGCATATATGATGATATTTAGACATGCTGTAAATGCATCGCAGGTTATTTGGACATTTGTTAATCAGCGTAGGCTTTCTTTGTTCTTTAAGCTTCGTATCTGATGCTTGTTTGTACTTGCATGAAAGTAAAAACCTTCTGCTCATAAGATTTCTTGCATCCTGGTGTATCGCAGTCCCAGTGCACACATCTATACTGTGTCTAAATTTGCCTACTTTCATGTAGTACACTGTGCGTTTTCTGAATTTTCTTGTTTTGTGAATAGCGTTGTGTCAAATCAAACGCGGTACCTTGGGCTATGAACGCATATGATTGATTGTGAGTGTCGCATCACCCACTATAAATAATTCTATCTGTCGAAAACTTTGTTCATCTCTTAAAAATGAAATGTGTTTTTTTTTTTGTTCGTCACTTCTCTGCATAATATTTCATAACTTGGAAGACGTCACTATTGGCAGTGACACCATGTTCTCCTCCAACTGTCTGCAAACAGGTTATTAGTCCCTCCTCTTCTGTTATGTAGCCAAGATGGTGGACATTGAGGGTGTTAAACTTAAACAGTTTTGAGTACACTATCCAGGTACCCATAATGCATTGCAGGTTGCCATAGTTCTTAGTGTAAATACAGTTAAACACTTAAAATGTCAAGTATGAATACATAATTATGTGAATTGAAATGCCTCTAGCCTCAGCCACAATCAAATGCACATTCCTATTCTTATATCTACCTCCACCAATGTGGAAGGTTATGGGATTGGTCATGTGTGTCTGTCTGTGTCTCTGTGACCATGATAACTCCAAAATGAATAGATGGATTTCTATAAAATATTTACCAAATGTGGATCCTGGGCCAACAAACAGCTGATAAAAATTTGGCCGCAATCTGGATCCAGGATGGTTTTGAGGAATTTTAAACATTGCACAATAGGGATAGAGGTGAACATCACCCAGAATGCACCGCTACAAAAATACAGTGGATCTCAAAATTTATTGCGAAACAGGTCACTAGGGGGCACCATGATTCCACATCATCTGCCACTATAGCCCATGTAAAGATGGTGGATGTCTGTACTCTGTGAGTGCATTTCTAATTTAAAATCTGGTCATTTTCAAACAAAGCATTAGTCTTCTCTTACATTCTTAAAGGTACAGTGTGTAAAATGGAGTGGTATCTAGTCGCACCTAGTGGTGAGTTTTGAGACTGCAACCAGATGAAGTATAAGTCCTGACCTTCCCCTCCAAAGCTGGTATGGTTCTGGGCTGTTGTAGAAACATGGCAGTGCAAGCTGGCAGCCTCCATATTGTGTAGATTTCATATCATGAACAACTTATTTTAAGGTTCTGGAAACTCCACAACTTTTTTAAATGATTGTAGAATAATGAAAACTTTAATGATCTACTTAATTTCCTCCTAACAGATCCTACAAAAGTTACACACTGTCCCTTTAAGATACACTGTACATGCAAAAGTATACAGACACCTGCCCACTATGGCTACATGTCCTTGTTGAGCAACATCTACAACCTATAGTGAGTCAGCGTGCGAACGCATGAACCAAACTATGGAGAACATTCTACTAGGGTGCAAACGGGGACCCAGTCTTGACCTATAGGAAGCAAAGAAAGCGCTATAGGCTATTTGGCTGTTCCAAATTGCCCCTAAGTAGGTATGTGTTGGCCCTGCGATGGACTGGTGTGCTGTTCAGGGTGTTCCCTGCTTTTGCCAGTTGAGATGGCCTCTCCAGGACCCATGAGTGGTTTGGCAAATGAGTGAGTGAGTTGATTATACTTTGAAGGTATTTTCTGTATATTAGTAATAAACTCTGACTCCTGTTTTGACAGTAATCCCCCCTAAACCCACCTGGATGTAAAAAAAATTAAATAAATAACTCAGACTCAGTTTTCATCATCCTTCTCTTCACACTCTGAGCCTGCACTTGTGGTTCGTCACCCTGTGGATGGATGTAAACACATTGATATTAATAAACTAAAGCAGATCTCATAGTGGGTGGCGCTCATTTCTCTGAACAGGACTTCTTCACTGAAAGCGCTGACAAAACCACACGAAAACTCACATGTCTGAAGAGAACAGCTGTCCTTCAGGGGGAACTGGGGCATTTCCTGGGCATCACTGAACCTGAGGTAAACTTATAGTTTATAGACACTTAGACCAGGGTTAAAGTGTACCATGCTCTAACTTCTAAAACATCCATGGAGACGATCAACAGCAACACACAATGTTCAATCCCTACAATATCCCACCAAAGCTGTTTTCTAACAGTCCAGGAAAGCACTGTTGTCATGTCTTCTCAGGGAAAAGCAGCCAAAACAAGCTCTGGAGGTTGCTAAGTGACGATATGGGTATATTTGTTTACTAGTTATTTATTAGTCAAATCGCACATAAGGGAACATAAGGAAGAAACGTTCACTTAGAATTTTCATTCATCATCTAAGCCGCTTAATCCTTATTGGGATTTCGAGGAGTCATTATGCATATGCGTTTTCATACCGGAGAGAAACCTTCCATGTGTGAACAATACAGAGGGTGTTTTAACCACGGCGTCAGCCTGAAGATCCACAGTGCCACCATGTCTCAGTTTTGAATCCAGAGGAAGATGAAACGGGCTGAATTAGAGAGCAGGGAACCGAATGCATTGGTAGATGTTGCAGAGTAACAGTTTGGACCCCATGACTGAAATGCGGACAGCGGACCATGTTATATACAATTGTACATTTTGAAGGCTGTGTACTGTATGTTTGTACAGCATTTAATACCAAAAGCACTGCTTGACTGAGTGGGAAGCTACTCAAAGAACTTTCAGAAAACATTATGGGTTAGCTGCGATGGCCTGGCGAGCTGTCCAGGGTGTACTCTGCCCTCGCCCAGAGTCGGCTAAGATGGGAGCCAGCCTCCCCGCGACCCTAATCGGGATTAAGCGCTTTAGAAAATGAATGAATGAATTATGGATTAGTTGATGTGTACTTACCATAATTCTTGGAAAACAAATGGGTTACCTTTAATCTTTACAGGTTATAGATTTCTTACAGATTTAATTCAGTTCTTTTCTTTTTACTACACAAGAAAGCCATAACATTAAAAACATTATGACCAGTGACTGGTGAAGTAAACAGTAAATAATATATGGCAACAAAAGTATGTGCTAAAGGACAAAGAGTTTGCTACATTCTATAAAACCATTGGTGGCTCAATGGGTAAGGCTCTGGATTACTGACCAGAAGGTTGAGGGTTCAAAGAATGGCCAAGCCAAAGTCCTGACCTTAATCCAATTGACATGTGAAAGGACCTGAAGTGAGCAGTTCATGCTGGGAGACCCACCAACATCCCAGAGTTGAAGATGTTCTGTACAGAGGAAGGCACTAAAATTCCTCCAACCCGATGTGCAGGACTGGTCAACAGTTACCGGATACGTTTAACTGCAGTTACTGATGCAAAAAGGGGTCACACCAGATACTGAAATCCAAGGTTTGAATACCTTTGCCACAGCACCGGTATGAAATACTGGATCATTTTCCTTAATAAATTAATAACCAAGTAAAATATTTTTGTCTGATTTATTTAACTGGGCTCTCTTTTATCTACGTTTAGGTCTTGTGTGAGAATCTGATGATATTTTAGGTCAAATTTATGCAGAACTGTATAAAATTTTGAAGGCTTCACAATCTTTCAAACACCACTGTATTTCCTGGTGTCGTGCTTACCAGTGTTTTTCATCTTTTTACGGATTCAGTGCTGCGGCTCTCAGCTACGGGGTCACAGTCCAACATTATAGCTAAGATGGGTTTAAAATCTAAAAAAACTAAAGAAGTGTAGTATATACAAACACACAGTATCCTTTATAATTATAAGTAGTTTAATCACGGCTACTTTTAATACAATCAAGGACAGATTTCCCAAAACCTGCAGGGTTTCAGCCTAATTATAATATAAGTTCATTCTCTAAGTTCATTCTGCCAGGTATTTACACTGAATCTCAGCTGTGCATCTTTGGGAATCCAGTAAATCAAGCACCACAATGTGGGAGAACACTATTCTGCCTTTTAACCCGCCAGGTGGGTTATTTAATATTATTATACATGCAACTAAAGTTCAACATAAATAAATTTATTTTATTTTATATATAATAACTGCAAACATGTATATTATAACCCTTTAATAAAATTTTCCGCTGAAAAACAAACATTTTAACTGGCATGGTGTGGCTGGAGGGCATTTAGTGATAGTGATAGTGATTAGCACATCCACCTCACCACAAGAAGGTTCTGAGTTTGAATTCTGGGCCCAGAGTTTGCATGTTTTCCCCGTGCTTGCGTGGATTTCCTCTGGATACTCTGGTTTCCTCCCACAGTCCAAGGACATGCACATGCAAATTAGGCTAATTAGCTGTTCCAAATTGACCCTAGGTGTGAGTGTGAATGTTTGTGTGTGTTAACCATTATATGGTCTGGTGAGCTGTTCAGGATGTTCCACGAGTTCATCCATTGTTGGCAACACAAGAGCGAGTCACCTTTACAGAGTCCAGATCTCACTAATGCTCTCAGCTATCCTCCATAATCTACTGGAAAGGGCCATGTACTGTAATTCTGAAATGTATAAAATGTATTCAAACCATGAAAAGAGAATCCGGAGACTTTATTTATTTGAAAAGAACAGAAATTAACAAATCAACAGTGTTCAGGAACCTACATTACAGATGTAACTGTGAAAGGTACAAGTTCCTCCTGGTTCTGATGAGTAAACAGTACAGTGTTGTTAAGTAGAGTTACAGTACAAACTTTAAAGAAAAGTAGAGAACTACACTGGAGTAGAAAGTGCTAGTAAGAGAAAAACAATCTTTTTTATGACACGTTTAGTGTAAATTACAGGGAAAAAGTACAACATTAGTAGCAAAATGTACATTATTTGGGAAATAGCTTGAATCCAGTGGGTCTGTCGTTCTGTTAAAATGGTAGTTGAGCGAGTAGCATTGCTGCATGTAGCAGATTTAAAATATTAATAAAACATAAAGCTGCATATTACTGATGATAATACAAAACTCTAACAAAAGGAATGACTCAAAAATTGTAGTTAATTCTAAGCAGCTAACAGTTAAAATTCTATTTTGGGGGAAAAAGTCTAACAAACGGCATAAAGTAACTTGACAATATTCAGAAATTTAGTAGAACATCAGTAATTAACAAATCAACAGGTTTGTGGAGCAACAAGCTGGTCACAATTTCTGTGTAATTTAATCACAGACAAAATTTTATCAACTATGACATTCTGGTGCTGTAGAGGATTTATTAAAGAATGTTAAAATCTTCTAAATTCTTAACCAAATTAATTTATTTAGTAAAAAATTGAATAGAATTTAAATGAATATCCACTTTGATTTATGAAAAAAAGGAAAATGTTTTGTGCTGATTATATTGATATTCTTAGTAATCAGTTGGAGTAACTCAACTACAGAACCAGATAAAATAAAACAGAATCAGTGAGGGCTTATCTATTAGATTTGTCACAGTACAACAGTAGTTGGTGAAAATTAGTTTGTGTTTAAAAAAGCTGCATTATTTGGATATTAGTTCCTCTAAAAAATGCACTTAAACTAGTTTCCTTATTAAATAGATTTTTCGTCCCAACACCAAAAATATTAATGATACATAAAACATCTTACCAACAGATTACTGATAATAAACATTAAATATAATAAACATTAATCATGATCCAACTGTAAAGGTTGTAATATTTATTTAGGAAGTAAAAGTAAACCAACACCATAAAGAAACTCCACATGATTCTGAAATTCCTAAATAAATTGTTGTACCTGAATGTTAGAATAAATGCAGTGAAATGATGGAGATAAAGAAATGTCTGGTCCTGAACTTTGAGGATCCAGCTG
>JAOUQZ010048291.1:0-24911 GCA_028564935.1 Neosilurus hyrtlii | reverse complement strand
TGAAGATTTTTCGGAGTTTGTGATCTTTGGGGAAGTGCTTGTCTATTACAGTGAGGAATTTGTGTCCGATGTTGGTGCTTACGTTTTTGCTGAAAGGAAGATTGTACCAGATGATGTTGTTGCGCTGTTGGTTTTTGGGTTTTGAGCTGGCAGTTGGATCGTATTGTAGAGTCTATTTGTATCCGCTGTCATCCAGTGCTTTTTCTAAAATCCTACAAGAAGGTAGAACCTACCACCACCAGAGCCATCCAAAAAGAAAATATAGAACTTTTCAACTTTTTATTACTTACTTAATAACACACAAACCATGATCTGAAAAGTCATAAATTGGCACCCTCTGGATATAACGCCTCTGATTAAGGCAGGGATACTGGCCATTGGCCAAAGACCTTCGAACTAGCTCATTAAAATGCATGAATCTCAGGCTCAAATGGACCATCTCCCGGATCCCGAACTTTGAGCATCACCTGTAGTATAATATAGTATATATTTAATATATATATATATATATATATATATATATATATATATATATATATATAGTATAGTAGTATAATGGGCATATTAATGGGTATATAGGACAGTGGTGGCTTAGTGGTTAAGCGATGGGTTACTGGTCTGAACATCAGTGGTTCAGTCCCCACTGCCACTACTGTTGGGCCCTTGAGCAAGGCCCACAACCCTCAATTGCTCAGTTAAAAATGATAATTGTAAGTTGCTCTGGATAACAGCATCTGCCAAATGCTGTAAATGTAATGCTCTTTCCAGCAGTGACACTAACTGGTATTGTCATACCCTTCCACAATTTAGTGATTCTTTTTTCAATGATTCTAAACCTGTTTCAGCTAAGTGTTAGTTAATATTGCCAGGTATTAAGTATAATCAGATCATAGCATTTCCATTTCACATACTGTTCACTTCATCCGTCATGTTTATGTTATGTTGTTTTGCTTTTTATATGTTGTTTGTGCATAGTTAAAATAGATGTTTTGTCTTTATCTTCATCTTCATCTGCATGTTCCTGCGTCAGGTCTCAAAGGCAGCAGCCTAAGCAGTGAGATCCTGATGTCCCTCTCCCCAGCCACTTTCTCCAGCTCTTCTGGGGGGACGCCAAGGCGTTCCCGGACCAGCCAAGAGACCCAAGAGATGTGGTCCCTCCAGCATATTCTGGGTCGGCCCCGAGGTCTCTTCCCAGTTGAACATGCCCAAAACACCACACCAGGGAGGCGTTTTGGAGGCATTCTTATTAGACTGAGCCACCTCAACTGGCAGCAGTTCTACTCCTAGCTCCTCCCAGATGACAAAACTTCTCACCCTATCTCTAAGGGAGAGCCATGCCACCCTGAGAAGAAAGCTCATGTCAGCCGCTTGTATTCACAGTCTTGTTCTTTCAGTCACTACCCAAAGCTTGTGACCATAAGTGAAGGTAGGAACATAAATCGACTGGTAAATTGAGAGCTTTGCCTTCCGGCTCAGCTCTCTCTTCACTACGACGGACCGGTACAAGCGCCGCTTCCGCCTGTCGATCTCCCGTTCCATCCTTCCCTCACTCGTGAACAAGACCTTAAGATACTTAAACTCCTCCACTTGGGGCAGGACCTCATTCCAGACCCAGAGGGTGCATTCCACCCTTTTCCAAAAGGACGCAAAAAGCAGAGATGAGATCCTATGGCCACTAAAACAGAACCCCTCAACACCTTGGTTGCACCTAGAAATTCTGTCCTTAAAAATTATGAACAGAACCGGTGAAAAGGGCAGCCTTGGTGGAGTCCAACCCCCACTGGATATGAATTCAACATGTTACCAATGCGGACCAAGCTCTGCCTCCAGCAATACAAAGATAGAACGCCCCATAGCAACGGGTCCAGTATACCATATTCCTGGAGCACACCCAACAAGATAGCCTGAGGGACACGGTTGAAAGCCTTCTCGAAGTCTACAAATACATGTGGCCAGGTTGGGCAAACTCCCAGGCCCCCATCAGGATCCTGTAGAGTATGTAAAGCTAGTCAAGAGTGCTGCAGCCAGGATGAAATCCACCTTGTTCCTCCTGAATCAACCATCAATCATCAGCCGGATCCTCCTCTCCAGTACTCCTGAATAGAATTTCCCAGGTAGGCTGAGGAGTGTGATTCCACAGTAATTGGAACACACCCTCCGGATCCCTTTTTTAAAGAGGGGAACTACCACCCCAATTTGCCAATCCAGAGGCATGGCCCCCGATAACCACGCAGTGTTGTAGAGACATGTCAACCAAGACAGTCCTACTGCATCCAGAGCCTTGATGTATTCAGAGTGGATCTCATCCACCCCCAGAGCCCAGCCACCAAGAAGCTTTATAACTACCTCGGCAACCTCAGCCCCAGTAATAGGAAGACCCCCCCTCTGAACCTCCAGGCTCTTCCTCTTCCACGGAAGGCATGTTAGTGGGATTGAGGAGGTCCTTGAAGTATTCCTTCCACCTCCCGACAACATCCCCATTTGAGGTGAGCAGCTCCCCACTTTCACTGTAAATAGTGTTTGTGGACTACTGTTCCCCCCTCCTGAGGTGCTGGATAGTGGTCCAGAACCTTTTTGAGGCCTACCAATAGTCTTTTTTCAGGCCCTCACCGAACTCCTCCCACACCCGAGAATTGCATCGGCGACAGCCGCAGTATGTTTGGCCTGTCAGTACCCGTCTGCGGCCTCAGGATTCCGACAGGCCAAAAGGACCTGATAGGCCTCCTTCTTTAGCTTGACGGCCTCCCTTACCTCAGGTGTCCACCACCTGGCTTGGGGGTTGCCCCCACGACAGGCACCGATGACCTTCCTGCCACAGCTCTGGACTGCCACATCAATAATTTTTTATATATAAAATCACACACACACACACCCATATATATATTATACATTTAGTGGAAAGTGAATATCAGTATGAGGTTTGTACACATTTTGAGAGCAACCCCAAGTCTCTAGGTTGAATACTTTTGAAGATATTGATTTTTTTAGGAATGTAGGAACCCAAACACACACACACACACACACACACACACACACTTTCAATCTGGTTATTGTTTAAGACTGTAGACCTGATAGTCCTAATTCAACAAAGGCAAGAATACTATTAATTAATTACCACCTTATTCAAAGTACTTTGATCTGTGCTCCCAACAAACGTTTGCATTTGTAACGGGTGATACCTTCAATATATACTTTCTGTGTCCTGCCCCCAGTTCACACCTTAAGAAAGCCCGAAACTACTGCTGATTATGCACCACAATAAGACTATAAAACCAGCTAAGAATTCTATATTTAAAAATATTTGTGACAATAACCAAGTACAACTGAGTCAAGTAGACAGTAATACAAAAGTCAGAATCCTACCTTACCAGTAGAGATGAAATCCAAGATAGAACTTAAAGCACACACAGACTACACTCAGGTAAGGCAGCAGGACCGGATGGGGTGAGCCCCCGTGTCCTTAAAGCCTGTGCCCCCCAGCTCTGTGGAGTCTTACATCTTCACGATGAGTCTACAGAGGGTCCCAGTGTAGTGGAAGACATCATGCCTCGTTCCTGTACCAAAGACCCCACGTTCCAATGGCCCCAAAGATCACAGACAGATGGCACTGACTTTCCATGTCATGAAGACCCTCAAGAGACTCATACTGGATCAACTTTAACCCATGGTTAGACCACATATGGACCTCCTTCAGTTTGCATACCTGCCTCTCCTCAGAGTTGAAGATGCCATCATCTACCTGCTTAACTGTGTCCACACACACCTGGACAAGCCAGCAAGCACTTTGAGGGTCATGTTTTTTTACTTTTTCAGTGCGTTCACTAACATCAGGCCGACCGTTCTGTGTGAGAAACTGACAGTGATGCAGGTGGATGCCTCTCGTGTCCTGGCTTGTGGACTAATTGACCAGAAGACCACAATATGTGCACCTGCAGCACAAGGTGGTCAACAACACTGGAGCACCACAAGGGACCGTCCTTTCTCCTTTTCTCTACAGAACTGACTTCAGCTACTGCACAGAGACCTGCCATCTTCAGAAGTTTTCTGATAACTCTGCTGTAGTTGGATGTATCAGTGGAGGTGATGAAATGGAATTTCGGCTACTGTGGACTTCCTTCATCACATGATGTGTGCAGAATCATCTGCAGCTTATTGTGATAAAGACCATGGAACTGACTGCGGATTTTAGGAGGTCCAAACCACCAGCGGCCACCAGGACGTCTATGTGGAAATGGTGAAGGATTACAAATACCTTGGAGTTCATACTAAAAATAACCGGACTGGGTAAGGAACACTACTGCACTTTTACAAAATGGGCAATAGCTGTCTCTATTTTTTGAGGTGGCTAAGGTCGTTTAACATACTATACAGACTGGTCTGCAAGGCCAGCAACATTGTGGGGATGGAGCTGGACTCTCTTATGGTAATGTCTGAAAGGCGAATGTTGTCCAAAATAAAGACAATATTGAACAATACCTCCCACCCACTTCACAACCTGCTGGTCAGTCACAGGAGCACGTTCACTGAAAGACTGATACCACCTAAATGCTCAACTGAACGACACAGGAAATCATTCCTACTTGTGGCCATTAAACTGTACAACTCCTCTACATAGCAGCAACATCCACTGTTATACATTTTCTTTTTGCACTACATTTACATTCTACTGTTAATTATATTGATAATACTGTATCACTTAGTGTATCATTTACTCACTGACAGGTTCATTCGGTATCTGTTTATATAGATATAAGTATCTTCTAATTTTAGACTTACATATTTATATGTATATTGGCAATGGTTCAATGGTGGATTCATACTGGTTAAGTTTTTTTAATAGCTTAGGCATATCATCTCAAGCTTCACTGAAATTATGAAATTAGCCTTATCTTTTTCAGTCATATTTGCTGATATAACTATATGAGAAAAAGTCCATAGTCACGGCGCGGCAAGCCAATAACGTACCAAGTGAAGGTTCATATAGCATGCTTTTTGTATCTATATGTATATGTATGTCAGGGCCTATGTTATGTTTAAAAAAAGTGTATATGTAAATCAGATTTGAAGCAAAAGCATTTACTAGTCTTTTATTTACCACATAGTTACTGTTACCAGTTACATATCAGTTACCCTGTCTAGGAATACTGGGCACTGTGTAAAAGAGGTTTCATGGGTATACAGGACTAATAACATGCTATCTGGACTAGACAGAATCAAATGGAGATTTGCAAGTAAAATACACAGAGAAAAAAAAAAGGCAAAACAGAAAGCCCAATTTTGAAAGAGGTCATTTCAGCAGTGGTGCACTCTGACAGTAATCCCCATCAATATAGCAAGTGTATAGTTTTTAGGGTATTTCCAATGTTTTGTTACATCCTCTGGAACCTGTATCATCCATTTAAAACTTGGAAAGTAATCTTTTTTGGTATGAACAGTATCAGACCCACTGAGATCAGTGTATAACAAAACTGTCCCATGGCTGGGAAACACAAACCACTTACCACTTTTTTTAGTTTCAGTTTTGACCTTATTAATTGCACAGTCAGGTCCTAAACAAAGGCATCTTGAGCAAAATGTTCACGGTACACAACATTGTGTTTTGGCTAGAACTGCAAGACAGCTAATTTCAGTCCATTCTCGCTTCAACCACTTATCCTTCAGATAACTGAAGTAATTAACATCTTTATTCTTTCTTGCATGGTTTGAAAAGCCAAAATGATGCAATAACAAAACACAAAATATTGGTTCTGTTTTATCCAACTCTACACTGCATGTTCCACAATGGATTATAGACATTATGGGTGATGTAACATCATAATCATGAACTTTCTAGTAGGATCTTGCACTTTTTCTAGCAGACAAGAGCTGATTAGGGACAACAAAATCCGTGTTTATTTTCTTGGCAAAAATAATATGACCAACAATTGCTCTTCAATGCAATCTTTAACTACTTATATTTATATACAGTGCCTTGCAAAAGTATTCATCCACTTTGGCATGTTTCATGTTTTGTTGCCTCATAACCTGGAATTAAAATGGATTGTTTTAAGGTTTGCATCATTTCATTTAGAGAACATGCCTACAACTATAAAGATGTGATTTTTTTAACTGTGAAGCAAACAAATAGGACAAAATAACAGAAAATGTCAGCACAACTGCATAACTATTCACCCCCCTAAAGTCAGTACTTTGTAGAGCCACCCTTTGCAGTAACTACAGCTGCAAGTCACTTTGGATAAGTCTCTATGAGCTTGCCACATCTTGGATGTATGGCCTATTATGGCCCCATGCACAGACACACCAGTCTCTGCTGTGGTACTCTGCAGCTCCTTCAGAGTTACCTTTGGTCTTTGTGCTGCCTCTCTGAGTAATGCCTTCCTTGCCCGGTCTGTGACTTTTGGTGGGTGGCCCTCTCTCGGCAGGTTTTGTTGGTACCATATTCTTTCCATTTGAAGATGATGGATTTGATAGTGCTCTGGGGATCATCAAAGATTTGGATATTTTTTTATAACCCAACCCTGGCAGGTACTTCTCAACAACTTTGTCCATGACTTGTTTGGCGAGCTGCTTGGTCTTCATGGTGTGATGCCTCTTGCTTCATGGTGTTGCAGTCTCTAGGGCCTTTCAAAAAGTTATGTTTATACTGACAGATCATGTGACACTTAGATTGACTTAATTTCACTAATTATGTGGCTTCTGAAGGTAATTGGTTAAACCAGAATGTTTGAGGGGCTTCATAGCAAAGGAGGTGAATACATATGCACATGCCAATTTTCAGATTCTATTTTGAAAAATTATTTATTATATATATTTTTAGCACTTCACCAACTTAGACTATTTTGTGCAGATCCATCACATAAAATTCTGATTAAAAAAAATTAATTCCAGGTTGTGAGGCATTCTCAGTGAACACTGTGTTCCCCTTTAATTGAATGTTCTGAGCTCCGTTAAACACTAGAGCATTGTCCCCATTAGAATATGGAACATCATCATTCTCATAATTGAGTGTAGCTTTCCAAAGAAAAACTTCTTCCATTCTTCTTACTAACTCTACACGAAGAAGGATATGCTTGTGAACTGGCTGTATTTAGTCACAGAGCACAGACAACATATTTATAAGGATTTATCTAATACACTAGATTTTTTATGTCCGTTATAGCAAAATGATTAACTTGGCACTGTCATGATCCCACATATCTCACCACAAGGGGAGCTATTGTGTGTTTTTATTTTCCTGTTTTTCCTATGTGCTTCTCCAGGCTACAGGCATGGCCTTGTCTCCTCCCCTGCTTCCAATTATCTCCACACACCTGTTTCTCATCAAGACTTATACTTGTACTACAGCAAAATTCTCCCCAGTGTTATTAATTGACTTTGTGTCTAACTGTGATTCAGTCCACACCAGTTCTGAATTCTCTCTGGTTACCTGTCCTCCTGCCTGCCCTGCATCAGCAAGTACTTAGCCCACCAGTAGTATTGAACCGCCTTCTGCTTTTCATATTTTCTGTTTACCTTGGAACTCTAATAAAGACCTCAGTTCTTCATCCCTACTCTGCCTCTGTTGTCCTGCATGTGGGTCCTACTCAGCTTGTCCACTTGTGATAGGCATATTTTACTGCCAATTTGAGTGAAAGGAAAAGCATTGTTAATCCTGGGCACAGACTTTAGACGTCACTAGTAGCAGAAGGCGGATACAGTGTGGAAACATTGGCAATGGGATTTGTAGTTTTACATGACAGAAAAAGTTCCAGGATTCTAAACACATACATCATTCTATGAGTAAATATTCACCACAATTCTTGGCATTTTCACATCCTCCCTGATCTGATGAACAAGTATTTATATTCTGCAAAAGAAAAGGAAAAGATGTATGTACAAAAAATGTGTAACAAATTGAAAATATGATCCTGCTTTCACGGACTCAGCCACAAAATTTAAAACATGACCAAAAGCATGGGCTCAAAACAACACCAAAGAATATGGGCTCATGGGACATGCCCACAAAGTCCCTGAGTAAAATATAAGTATCATTAAATCACAGAATTTTGTTAAAACATAAACACAAATGAAATGATAATTATTTATTATAAATCATGAAAATAGACCTTAAACTGTGATTAAAAAAAAATCACTGAGGTCATTGATTGGCGCTTTTTGTTTGCCATGACACATGGAGTCCCAGCATGCAGACTCTCAGGACTCTTATATAATTATATGTTGCGCTATTTCTGATCTGTGGTTTCTGTTTACCACTTTTCACGGCATTCATTATTATCACCTGTCTTTCCTGTTAGTTTAATTATCCATGTTGCTACAAAGTTTGTGTGTGTGTGCGCCAAGGGTGGGGGGTGATGATGAGCACAAATGGTTGATTACATCGTCACACAGTGAACCAATCAGAACACTATCAGTTCACAAATGCCCTTTCTCCCAGCATGCACCATGCATTCTAAAACCCAAAATAAAAACCTTTCAAATTTAAGGTTTTATTAAATAAGATAGAAAAATATTATGTCTCTACATAAAGTTTGAATGTGTACATTTTTCTATAAATCATATGAATGTACTTGGTGTGGTTTTACTATAGCCATAGGAGAGGAAACCTTGTGACCACCCCCCCATACCTCCAAGAGCTCTGCTACTGCGATAGCTGGAGCAAAATAGTAAACTTAAAGTAGCCTCCAGTCAGCAGTGTATTAGCCTGAGGTTATCAGGCTGCAAGCACTTGTGCACAACACCGCTGATTGCAACAAAAAAAAAAACGTTTTCATGCCTCTGTGACTCAGTTTTCTACCAGTAGGAAAATGAACAAAGTTGATGTTAATTTCAAAAAGAAATACGTTATCAAAAGTGATAGCTTCATTATTATCTGATTAACTATTCATGCATTGATGCCCACCACTCAATATAGCCATTGAAACATTGTTCAACTTAGAAAAAGGGATAACCTTTGAGCTGGATGGTCACGAACTCAGATATAACAAAAGACGTTTTGGTGCAGGAGAAGTAAGGTACTGAAAATTGTGTGTGTGTGTGTGTGTGAGAGAGAG
The DNA here is from genome assembly GCA_028564935.1 of Neosilurus hyrtlii. NCBI lineage: Eukaryota > Metazoa > Chordata > Actinopteri > Siluriformes > Plotosidae > Neosilurus > Neosilurus hyrtlii. Next base: position 15,861 of record JAOUQZ010048291.1, on the reverse strand, counting down.
AGGGAGAAAGAGAGAGAGAGTGCATGTGTGGTAGAGCCCAGATGTATATGATCAGTTCTCAGGTGAGCTTGGAAATAAAAATGTGCACTTGGAATTTTATTCTGTGATGGCCATGTTTGTGAAGCCCAGAGTGCTTCTTTAGAGTCATACCAAAATGCCAATGCTAGTATTCATAATATTACACGAATTTGGAATTCTCTTATGTAAATATTTTATCTTCCTCTGAACTTGTTGTATCTTCTTAACAATTATTAAATCATCTCAATCCAATGTACTGCATTTCATTTATGTCAGCTCTTGTCGGTTTGCCATTTTTGATTTGTATGTAGATTACTGTTTATGCTGTTTCTTCAGAATGTATAAAATAAGCTGCATAAACACAAATAAAACATGCACATATATTGAATTCATTCATTCATTCATTCATTCATTCATTTATTTATTTATTTGCATGGTAAAAATTGGATTTTTTTTTTAAAGTTACATTTTATTTTTGCTGTAGATCACAGTGTCTGTTAATACAAGCACTGCTTCAGTACTTCAGTTTGCACTGGGTAAGTAGTAAATTCTATAAACTCTTAATGTATAATTGGATATTTATACACTTTTAATTCTTTTCACTTGTATTTAATCTATAGCTTATTTTTAGCATGAATTATATGTAACATAGAGTATACCACAATATATAATCTGAAAGGCCCTAAAGAGTTCCCTAAAGTTTTTTCCTCAAACCTTAAGTCCAGTTGTTTTTAATGAATAAAAGCAAAGCTACATGGGACAACAAAGAATTATATTAAATTGAATTCAAAATTATATTCAGTTTTTATTGTGTGTTAAAATTTTATTAGTTCTTTTCACAAATGTTGGTTGAGAGTTAAGAATAAGCCCATTACTGTCTACAAAAAACGGTCATAATTAAATGGTTTAGTTATGTATCGTGTGACTCAGTAATTTTTAAGTGCCTAATCAAATCCTAAATTAAGGCTGTCAGTCAAGCTGAATATATTTCAGTCATTCAGACAGTATATTTAATTTTATTAAGCTAGATAGTAAACTACTACATCTTGAAAAATGCAATTTACAGAGGTGTTACCAAATTCATTTTAAACAGGATAAGTGCTAGAATCACATTACTGGACTTGAGTCCCACAGCCTCAAGTTATATGAATGATATTGGTTAAAAACTGTCTGCTGAAGTGTTATAATTATTTCTTATTATTAACAACTAGCTGTAAATATCTCTTTTATTCTAATTAAATCATGTTTTAATCTTCATCTGTGATTTATCTTTAATCTTCCTCTTAGGCTATAGTCTTAGTTATCTTTGCCATAACTGGCCTGCTTCAGAATTTCCCTCATGCTCCACATACCCCTGAGCAAATGAGGTTTATATACTTCTGTAGCATGACAGTTCTGCACATATAGTACATATTTTTCATGGCCAGAATGAGTAGGGAGGACACAATACTCAGAATTCTAATGGATTATAGCTACCCTATGCAGGAGATGGAAGTGATGGGGAGTTCATTTAGCTATGGAATTTATCGTAGTTTGATGCTAATTAATTAATGTTTTAGCCATTTATGACAGGGGTTTGGTTCAAATAATTGTTGGTTGATATGTTTGTATATAGGCTCTGGATCCTGCCATTTTAGTCATTCAGATCCCAGGATAATTATCTCCTGCAGACGAAGCAATTCAAGTGGCTGGACCTCCTTGGAAAAGATCAGGTTTCCCAATAACCCTCTTTGCACAGACACCCAGCTCCAGTAACCAGTAACCCCCTATACTGTATATATACAGTATAATATATATATATATATATATATATATATATATATATATATATATATATAAATGTGTACAGATTTGCTATGGATAGTATCACTGGTAAATGTAACTTTCATTGTGTAACACCAATCAAGACTAATTCATTTCACCAATCTTGTTCTGGTCATCCATTCAACTTTTTGTTTATTGTAATTACATTCTTGAAATGTCAACCTTTTCTTCTTTTATAGAATACCCACAAACCGCAGCACAGAGGTACATCTAATTACAGTGCCACCAGTTTGTAAGGGAGAAGCTGTGCACCTGAGGTGGTCACAGGAGACTGCATTAGGGCCTAATGGCTATGAGTCTTGCTGGGGGCTGGATAACATACTGCTGGTCAACATGGCCCACAAGCCGCCCCTACTGGAGGATAACCTTGATCCTCCTGATACTGCCAACTGGATCTTTTTTCCTGGAGCAACTATAAAGGTTACATAAAAATAAACAGATTTTAAAAGTATGTTAATGTACAAACAGTGGTTTCCTAAACATGCTTCTGGAGTACCTCTATACATTTTAGTGACATTCCAGATCTTGCAACTAAATGTTAACAAGGGCTTCTTATTTAGTTCAATGTTTAGATAAATTGTGATAGAGCAGGAAAACGATAAAAATATATGATTACAATATTCAAGGACGATGACTGGAAACCACTAACCCTGGGTTTACGGGCATGATTTATGAGCACACTTTTATGAGCACTCATGTTTATATTTATATTTATGTCTATGCCTACATCCTATTTTCCCTACCTCAACCGCTGGTTCTCTGTACATCATTTCATTTTTTTTTATTCCATCTCATCTTTTTCTTTCTTGCAGCGCTAAGTGTCTCATTCTTGTGTTGTCTTTTTCTTTTTGTAATGTTTTTGCTCTGTATTGTCTTCGCACTGTTTGCATATAGTTGCACACTTTGCACTTTACGTGGCTAGGACAAAAACAATGGCCCTAGCTCTGTGTTTTTTTTTTTTTTGTTGCCCCCCCCCGAATTTGATCCTTGTTGTATCTTTATATACCACCTGTTCCTGGAGAAACGTTGTTTCATTTCACTATGTACACTGTGAACTTGTAGCACAATCGGGGTCAGGACAGCCTGCATCCAGAATATGAAACTTGAAGGAATCGTGTTGACAAGTTCATCAAGATCCCATATGATGGCACATCAATGTCTGTTACGCTTTGTTAATGTCCATTAAGTTCTGGTAAGCTGTATTGCGCTCTTCTGCGCTTCCCATGTTCTGTCACCTAATAATGTAATACGACCTAAAATCGTAATTCAGCAGAATAATAATCAGCGTAACACAACAGCGTAATAATGAAGAAATACTTCCCTCTAGATCATTATGACCCCCCACGCTCATCACAATTCTCTCAAATTGTGGAGATTGTGAATATCGTGCCCCAATATAAACCCAGGGTAACAGTCGTGGTGCTTAAGAGTTTGTGAATTTTCTATATTTTTGCCTAAATATGACCAATAAATAATCATAAAATGTAATACATTATACTTGATCATTTACTTATAGATTAAAATTATCCAATATTACATACCTGATTGCCAAATGTTTGTGGATATTTGCTATATCTTCTTCAGAAGACATATATTCTAAAAAAAAAAAAAAAGCTTTCTGAAGCTACAGAGCAAACCATCAGTGATGGTCCTGTGATCATTGGTCTGGTCTTTCAACATCATAGTCTGTCCCATAAACTATGATGTCCAGCTGAAAACACCTAGAGACTCTGCACCAAAGGTTGTTCTCTCTTCGGCTAAAGTCATGTAGAGGTTTTTTCTGCCACACTGGTGGGTTGTTCTCTTCCTCTTTCTTTCATTCAACACTGTTGTATAGTATAGTAAATTCGTATAAGTTTCCAATGTGAAGTTAATAGAAGCAAACTGTATCTTTTGGGTATCAAAGATGAAATGTTTGACTACAGAGGACAGAGGTTTAGCCTTAAAAATATTCAGATTTTTAATCCTAATTAGGGTTTGGGGGAGGCTGATGCCCATCTCAGCTGGCTCTGGGCAAGTGCACAAAGTACACTCTGGACAGCTCGCCAGGCCATTGCAGGGCAGAAACACGCTGACCGCAATGCAGCCTACCTTTTTTTTTTAAAGTCAGCAGTCATTCTTTTAAGAACCATACAACAATGGTTGTTTACCACAGACAGTGAGAGACATGGGTGGCCTCTGATAACCCAGTTAGCTGCACTGGGGGGACAGCAATGACAACCTGGTGATAATGGGGCGTGAACTCCTGACCTTCAGATCAGTAATCCACCATCCTACCACCAGGCCATTACTGCCCCTCAAGGCTCAATTTTCATTCATTCATTCATCTTCTGAACCGCTTATTCTACCTACTTAGGGTCGCGGGGAGGCTGGTGCCTATCTCAGCCGACTCTGGGTGAGGGCGGGGTACACCCTGGACCTATGGGTGATTTAGAACAGCCAATTAGCCTACTGTGCATGTTTTTGGACTGTAGGAGGAAACCGGAGTACCCAGAGGAAACCCATGCAAGCACAGGGAGAACATGCAATCTCCATACAGAAACGCTCAAGCTGGGATTGAACCCAGAACCTTCTTGCTGTGAGGCGAACGTGCTAACCACTGCGCCACCGTGCCGCCCAAGGCTCAATTTATCCTCTTTAATATTAAAAAGCCAGTCATTAACAGAGCATCATGACCTCTAAGTCCAAGTACCTTCATACCTGAGACAAAAATGTTTCAGTGCCATGTCCCACAGAATTCCCAACCAAAGTGCAGCCCTCGCCTCAGTTATGCATTTGATCACACACCAAACTAATGACATTAACACATAAGCAGAGCAGGATGGTCTGTCATGGTTGGTGGGGCATTCAAACACCAGGGTGTGACCAGAGAATCCAAACATTTCAACATGGGCCCCACAAGTGGCTTTGTCCACTCTTCAACTGACAACTGTGTTTATAATGCCTCTTTTAGATGCCCTGGCGCATGAATGGAGCACTATGCAGTGTTAGTGCAAGCACAAAAGTTACTGCTGTAGTGATGGGAGAAAATTGGAAAACTGTGATAACGTTTGATCTACAACTTCATGAGAAAACAGAAAACTGTACAAGACACCTGAGCTAGAACACATGCAAATGGTTATGACCTTACATGCCTTAGGAGCATCAATTATGGACAGCAGCTTTGAAGATAAAGGGGTAGAGACAGGACTGTATGAATCAACTACACTGCCATAGATTCTTGAGGGGAATCACATAAAGCAGGCCCTCATAGCTCACAGCATAATGTTTTCAGCTCTGAGAGATCAAGGCATTTTGAAGAGCAAAAATGCTGAGGAGTACACCAATACAGTGCAAGCCCCATTTGCTATGAAAACCATTTGTCAAGAATGGCAATACATTAAACTTGGAACAAAACACAAAGAGCTACTGGCTGCCATTAAGAGAGCGCGACTAAAAGAGAAACTTAAAGAATTTGACAAGGTCTTGAAGCCTCAGTGCCCTTTATTTAAATTTGCTCAGGATTATATAAAGGTTGTGGCTTCCATTTTGATATTTACTCATGCAGCTATAGAAGGCGATTGGAGCCTCAATAGAATCATTTAAGGTGCTGACCAAGTACTTTTTCCTGCATGATAGGCTTAAATCTCCTTTCTATTTAGTCCACATAAACAAGAGGATGGAAGAGGATGATCCCAACATTTTCAGTGTATTTTTCAGTAGGATAACAAGAGGATGTTAGAAAAATGAGATTCTAGTTTGCACAATCAATACAGACCATGCTATAGAGCATGTCAACAAAATGATGACGATCAGAGGAGGTCTGAATTGTTTGATGCAACAGTTAACAGCCATGACTAGATAGTTCCACAACTCAGCTGACTAGCTGCAAAAGCAGAACACATGGTTGGGGCTCACAGAACAGCTGCTACACACCACCACAACCTGTCTGAGACAGTAGTCAATTGTTACAACAATAGTATTCGGAAACTAAAAGATGTGCAAAAAGCATGAAACCCTTTCAAAATAAAGGGAAGTGATTTCTCGCTATCATTTTTTTCAAAACTGTTCTTGATTTCATGGAAACCTTCAACACCTATGATTTTGATGAGTACCTAAGAGTGCCCATCACTTCCAGTGGCACTCTGTGATACTGTGTTGCCAAAAGCAAGCTAATCAACATTTTAGAAGTTCTGACACACCAGAAACAGCAGTAGTGGCTTACAGCATAACTGTACCCTGTAGATCAACAAAGATGAATTGGGGTCACTGTTGATGCTATGACGGTCATCAAGTCAATGGGAATGCAATCGTGGGTTATGAGTAGGTATGATCTCCTTGCAATGTTAATAATATCAGAGATTCTAAATCAAGTCAATGTAGAGAGCTTTATAAAAAAAAAGTCTTTGACCACTATTATATGCCAAGAAGGAACAAACCAGAAATGACAGGCTGTTAACACATGCAGGTACAAAATATCTGCTCATGCTGTTATTGGCAAGGCCACAATGAAGGATCTCCTGACCTCCAAAAGGAACAAGCAGGCACTTATTTCTTCTCAGCCTATCGAAAACAAGAAAGCCTCCAAGACAATGTAAGTAGTAACTTCAAAGGCAATTTTATGGCTTCTTACAGCTTTCCAGCATTTAAGAAGTTAACAAGAAGCCATCACCTGCATGCTACTACATGTAATAGAAGCTACACATGTGGGAGCATCGGGGGAGCATTTAGTCATTCAGAGTCCAGAAACAGATGTCCTTGTTCTTTCCCTATGCTTTAAGAAGAAACTTTGTCCAGACACTTTTGTAATAGTAGGGACCAGAGAAAAGTGCAGAAGTCTTACACTTGGTCCACACAATTAGGCTGTCAGTGAGGAGCTGGTGAGGAGCTGGTTTTGCCTGACTTTCATGGTCTTCATGTCGGCTGGATCGTGGTGCGTAGACTGAGATACGTCTGAGGAGATGAGCCTCCTGACCGTGTGGGCTGGGGCACCCTCCGCCATCTTGGGTGGTGGTGGGGGACTGGTGGGTTGCACCAGACGGCTCTCAGGGGGAGGTTTCAGCCTGCTAGTATGTCTCTCATGATTGATACCAGCACCAGATATTTCTTTATGCCTCTTCCTGGATCTGAAAGTCCCTTTTCTGAGGCAATGTTTCAGGACGCCTTGAACGGCCTTCTTAACCTCCTCACTGGTCTCTTTCCCTGCCTCGACATGCTCTGCTTCCTACTGCTGATTCCAATTTAGACTCAGATTTCGATGAAGTCGGTGTGTGACTGAGGGGAATTCTTCTGTTGCTTTTCTTCTCTTTGTCTCATTTTCTTCTTTTTTCCTGTATGACGTCTTGTTTCTCTAGCCTTGAAATCATCCTCATGACTGCCAGACTCAAGGTTGGACAGGTCTGCTTCTATTCCTGACTTGGACTGTGACTCCAGATCTGATTCCGCAACAAATTCAGAGCTGCTATCTTCTTCGTCTCTCTTCTGCTTGCATCCTCTCTTAACCACAATGGACTTGCATGGTCTGCCCTCCTTTGATGCTACCCCCTCATGATTGGAAGAAGAGCTCGACCTGTACCGGTGGGACAGGGTGTCGGGCTTGCCATTCAGGGAGCCCGACTTCAATACAGGGCTTGCCTTACCCTCCAGGGATCCATGAACAGAAGGGGATGAGGCAAGACAAGACGATATACAGGCGAGGTCCCAGCTCCTAATCACCCCTGTCTCCCAGATAATGTGAGGGTTGTGAGCCCTCAGCCAAGGAAACCCTAGTACGAGGTGGTGATGAGGGCAATCTAGGAGGTGGAAAGGGATGAACTCAGTGTGATCCCCGCCAATAGACATGAGGAGGGTCTCTGTCCTGTGGGTGACCCGGCTTAACAACTGGTTATCCAAAGCATAGGCAGAGACTGGTTGGGCGAGTGGCTTCTCCTTGATCCCTAACCTCCCGGCTAAAGAATAATCCATCAGGTTTACATTGGCCCCCGAATCAATGAATGCCTGGATGGAAATAGCTTTGCCCTTGATTAGCAGAGATACAGCCATTAATGTGCGAGGGGAAAAATGTGTGCCTGTGTCTCTGCTTACCCGTGCACTCCTTAAACCCAGTGAACCGGATATCTTGGCCGGACAGGAATCTGCTCGATGGCCGGCAAACCCACAGTAATAGCACGCACCCACCCTCTGGTGGTGTTGGCGCTCCTCCGGGCTTAACTTGGCGCGTCCTAACTGCATGGGCTCCTCCAGAACGGGAGGGGGCGCTAGCTCCGTGCTAGGCAGCAAAAACACCAGTGACCCAGGGCGAAACTCTTGGCGTGCGAAGGTCCCCCTAGCGGCTCGGCGCTGATCCGACTCCCTTTCCTAACGCCGGTTATCGATACCGATCGCCAGGTCAACTAGGTCCTTAAAGTCGGCTGGAGTTTTGTGAGGGGCAAGGTGGTCGTTGATCTCCTCGCCGAGCCCGCTGACAAAGGCATCCTTAATGGCCGGGGGATTTCATCCGCTGTCAGCGGCCAGAGTGCTGTACTTGATGGCATAATTGATCACCCTCCGTGAACCTTGTCTCAGTCCGAGCAGCGTCCTGGAAGCTTTGCGAGCTGGGAAGGAGTGATCGAACATGCGGGTGAGTGTTGCTGTGAATACAGGGCGACTTTGACATACCGCTGCGCCTCGAGCCCATTCCGCTGTAGCCCACGCCGCCGCTCTTCCTGAGAGGTGGGAAATCATGAACACCACCTGAGCCTGTTCGTAGGCACTGAACTAAGAAGGTGCGGCACTTCCCGGATTCTTCAAAAAACTTTTCGGGTGGGGCAAGGCGAATGGGACGAAGTGGGGGGGTTACTGGAGGCAGGGTGGTGGTCGGCGAGGGGAACGCCGGCGTGGTCGGCGGAGGTGAAAGCAGTCGCTCTAGACTTGCGGTTATCTGGCGCAGCTGCATGCTCAGCGGATTCACCTGCGCGCACACGTCCTGTTGAAACAGGTCTTGGCGGTCCGCGAGCTCCTGCACTCCTGTGGCTATGGTAGACAGCTGAGTCTCATGGGCTTGGATCTGTAGTTCCAGTAACTTAAGCACTTGGCTGATCGGATCTCTGTCCACTGGGTCCATGTCTGGCCATATCGTAATGTTTCGCTGGTACCAATAACTGATAGACCCAAATGCAGGACAGACACGACAAGATAAGGTGCAAACAAGGATCCTGTATTAGGAACATGGCTAACGTGGTACATGAACAGTACTATGAAATGTCGGCTTGATCGTGGTGCGTAGACTGAGATACGTCCTCTTTCTATGTTGGCACAAGACGATCTGGCATGGGAACAAGGAATAGCGGGCCTTTTATCCTGCGACAGGAATGAGGAACACGTGGGATAATCAGGGCAGAGCCTGTAATCAGAAAACACACACTGGACAGGAGAGAGCAGAACAAATAGACAGGCATGACCTAAGCCATATGGTGGGACATCACAGATACAAATGTTTGCTAATCTTGTTAAGGCTACAATTGTGGTTACAATAAAGAAAATAAACTAGGCTTTAAGTTAAAATTATACAAAATTTTCTGCTGCACAGTCTATACTTTTTAACCACATGTAGGATTATTTAATTATTCATAGTTCACCTGCATTCTCAACAAAATGATGTAGAAAACACATTTGAGATGTCCCCAAAGTGGCTGAATCGTATTGGAGACAGGAGACTGAGATGGCCACTCCAGAACCTTCACTTTGTTCTGCTGTAGCCAATGAAAGGTTGACCTGGCGTTGTGTTTAGGATCATTTTCATGTTGGAATGTTCAGGTTTATCATTCCATGCACAATTTTCGGCTGATTAGTGCAGATTTTCCTCCAGTATTTTCTGATAACATGCTGCATTCATCTTGTCATCAGTTTTGACCAATTTCTGTGTGCTGTTGTAGCTCACATCATCAATACATCAGTGATCCACTTCTGTGTTTCACAGTAGGAATGGTGTACTTTTCATCATAGGGCTCCAAATGTAGCGTTTATGGTGGTGGCCATAAAGTTAAATTTTGGACTCATCACTCCAAATAACTTTGAACCAGTAGTTTTGAGGCTTCCTGTCTTTTAAAGCTCAACTACCTTTTCCTACATTTGCATATGCAGCATTTGGCAGATACTATTATCCAGAGTGACTTACCAAAAATAAATAAATAAAAAAGCATGATTGCTTGATAATAATTGGTTTCACCAACCACTAACCATGAGTGAAAGTAGTTGTTTTGTATCATCATTCATATTCTCTGGAAGATAGCCAAAAAATATTTTGAGAACAATTGTAGTAACAATTACAATACTGCTGGAACTCCTCTTTACTGCACAGGTAAAAAGAGTTTTATTGTATTTAAAGGGAATTTTAATGTTTAAAGAGCTTAGGTTAGGTGAATACCGTTCAGTGGCTTCCATATTTGTAAGGAACAGTTAAACTCCAACAACTTAATACACAAACATTCATTACAAACTACAACATATAAATAACAAAGACATAAAGGTTAGACAAGGTAAATGATGAATGGATTATGGAAATGACTATACCAGAACAGTAATAAAAGAGACATCATACTGACAAACTTTGGATCATTCCTGAGACCAGTGAGAGAGCATAATGATGTTTTTTTTTTTAGAGTTTAACAGAAAGGCACTTTGAGTTACCAGAATGTTAGAAAGCTGTGTTACCACCCTTTTTTTGTGAAGCGGATCTCTAATCTCTGCTTGCTGTGTGCTGGGATGGAGAATTTAACTCCAAAATTCATGCATATTAATGAGCTGGTACTTGGGCCTTTGTCTGACAGGGACTTCTTTAGCAGAAGTATCATCTCCAGAGGGCTGTTATTTACTTGGTATGGAGCAACTTTGTGAACACAATTTCCTCCTCATTTTCTTTCATTTTTTCCCGGGTCGGATCACGGGGGCAGCAGCCTAAACAGTGAGGTCCAGACATCTCTCTCCCCTGACACTTTCTCTTTCCCCTGACGTAGTTTCTCCAGCGTGTTCTGGGTTGACCCCGGCATCTCTTAACAGTTGGACATGCCTAAAATACCACACCAGGGAGGAGTTAGGGAGGCATTCTAATCAGATGCCCGGGCCACCTCAACTGGCTCCTCACAACACAGAGGAATTGCTGTTCTACTCCGAGCTCCTCCCAGATGATAGAACTTCTCACCCTATCCCTAAAGTGCTAAGCTCTGCCACCCTGCGAAGGAAGCTCATTTCATCTGTTTATATTCATGATCTTGTTCTTTGGGTCACTACCCAAAGCTCGTGTCCATAGGTGAGGGTAGGAACATAAATTGACTGGTAAATTGAGTCTCTTCTCCACAATGGACCGGTACAAGCTCCGCTTTACAGCAGATGCTGCACTAATCTGGCAGAGGCTTCACCGATTTACCGCTACTTCCCTCACTTCTAAACAAGACCCTTGTCAAGAAAATACTTGAACTCCTGCACTTGGAGCAGAACCTCATTCTAGACCCTGATTCTGATTCTGATAATTCATATTCTAGTAAATAACACACAGTGTGTGTGTGTGTGAGTGAGTGAGAGGATATAGACTTTTGCTGTCCTTTGATTAACATTATGATACTTGAGTTATACAAGTTTAACAGCGAGTTTGTTGTTATGAAATTGTTCACTTTTATAAAAGTTTCTATTACGTTGAGTCATTGACACAATGGGGCTTAGTAACTAGTTAACTTAGTCAGCAAGATGTATTCCTTTAGGCATCTGGTGTGAAACTTTATGATCTTCTTGAGCTGTTAATTGGGGATTGTTTTAAAAAGGGTTTTCCTCCAGTATTTTATTGTAACAGCTGCTTTGAGTGATGTCTCTTTACATACATTCTCTAGCCACACACCCTCTCTAAACTCTGAAACTTTGTTGATGCTCCCTGGATCTCCGGAATCTTGAAAGCACCTGGACTGTTAATTTATCTGTGTATTTAAACCCTGGATTCTTGTTCCTCTTTGTGAGATATTGACTTATTGATCCTTGGTTTCTGCAAGTTTCTGGTTCTCCTGTGATACTCATGGCTGGACATTGTTTGAACTGACTATTTATTATCTGGATTGTGATTTGGTACCTTTATTAATATAGTCCTTATTCTGCATTTGGCTCTTTTGACTTTCATCATTAAAGAATACCTCACCATTGACTTGGATCCAGCAGAGTTTGGAACGATATTACAGTGCCAAGAAGAGAGGCAGAGTAGCAAATAAGTTGGTAGAGATAATTAGCCGACTATAAGGTCCACTACCCCGTCCATCTAAAACTGAACATGGATCTCCTGCCCTTCCAATAACCAGACAAGTGACCATGAATACACCACCTAAGTTTATTGCGGTGCCTGATCGTTATGATGGAAACCCAGATAAGTGCAAGTGATTTCTGATGGAGTGTTCCTTGTATATCAACCATCATCCTTACATTTTAGATCGGGCCACTGCACTGTGGCACCAGAATAGTCCCTTGCTGGGCTTGGAGACACACTTCAAGACTCATTATTTACAAGTTTTAGGTCTCAGAGTCTCGAAGGCCTTCTGTGACTGCCTGGGTTTCACCATTAGTCTGTTTTCAGGTTACTATCCTCAATCCAATGGCCAAACGAAAAGACTTAACCAGGAGATTGGGTGCTTTCTACGCAAATACTGTTGCAATAGGAGTCAGTATCTATTAAGTAATCTCTCACCTTCTTAATGTGTTTTAGGATACCAGCCATCCTTGTTTCCCTGGGAAATAGAACACGCAAATGTCCCTGCACTAGATGAATGGTTTCACCAAAGTGGCCAGCTGTGGGAGACCACACACATGTACAACTACAACTGGCAGTTTAAAAGCAAAAAAGATTTGCAGATTGCCACTGTCGTTTTAATCCCTTCTACTGGCCGGAGCAACGGGTCTGGCCATCTACTTGAGAGATTAAGTTACGCCTGCCTTCCAGGAAACTGAGTCCGAGGTACATTGGTCCATTCAAGATTCTTAAATGCATTAATTCGGTCTCCTATAAACTATAACTGCCTACTAGGTACTGAATCTCATCTACATTTCATGTTTTCCTGCTGAAACCAGTCTTCTATAGTTCATAGAACCTCCTAGTTGTTTCTGCCATTCCACCACCTCTAGACATTGGTGGGGAAACTGCCTATTCTGTACATGCCCTGCTGAATTCACAATGTCACAGAGGACATTTGCAATATTTGGTTGACTGGCAAGGGTATGGACCTGAGTAACAATCTTGGTTCCCCGCAAAAGACATTCTTGATCCCTGTCTCATAAAGGAATTCCATGAACTCCACTCCACCTACACAACACTCCAGGGCTTCTGGAGCCACCCGGGGGGGGGGTTACTGTAACATCTGCTTCCAGTAATGTCTCATTACACACACTCCCTAGCCACACACGCTCACTAAACTCTGACACTTTGGTGATGGTACCTTTGCTGATTATTAATACACTCCTCATTCTGCATTTGGGTCTTTTGAGTCTCATCATTACTTGGCTTTTATGAGGCTTTTAGGTTCAAAGGAAGGACCTTTTGGGTTAGATAAGTCTTGAAAGTTTTAGTATCTGTTTGATTCCTGTGTGTAAATAAAGAGTCTTTAAGTTGGAGATAAGAGGTTTTAGATGCAGTGTTTCAAAGTGATATTTCGTGGATGACATTAACCAAATGTCTAAGGATGAAACCATTCGATAACAATATCCGTGCATGGCTGCAATGGTCCTATACAAATGAGACAATTTTTGAAGATTTCAATAACGCCCATCTAACCAGGCCATCAGAGGGCCAGCACACACAACGATTCACACTCACACCTAGGGGAAATTTGGAACAGCCAATTAGCCTACTGTGCGTGTTTTTTGACTGTGGGTGGAAATTGGAGTACCCAGAGGAAACCCACGCAAGCACCGGGAGAACAGACTGCAAGCTCCACACAGAAATGGCAGAGCCCAGGAATTGAACCCAGGCCTTGTATAGGGTTTATACATATACAACATTCTACAAATATATATGTTTAAATAAAAAAAATATATCTGTTTACTCTGCCAAGTTGCTTCACACCTGTGTCAGTTGCAAAAAATGCTATACAAATACAGGTAAATTGAACGTTCTTCAGCATTTTGGATTTGCCAATTTAAATTTCTTTGATCATTCTTAAATATTGTAGATTTAAGTGTTGTAAAAAAAAGGAGAAAAAAAATCAGAGAAAACGGCAGATACTTTTGCTCAGCACTGTAGGCATCATCCAGATTTTACCAACATGGTACTATCAGCTTCCATGGGTCGACCTGCTTGGTGAAGTCTCACCAAAGTGTCATGTCTAATCATAGTGTAATGATGAAAATGAAGTTGTGGTAGTTGTGTTTGTTTCCCTGCTTTGACAAAGTTAATGAGCTCCAAAGAACTGGGGTGGTCATTCATCACCATTTCTTTGGTGATGATTTGAGCATTGGCCTTCAGAACCTGGTCATGATGCCAGCAATATCGACTATCTGCTATGACTTTTGTACATTACCTTATTATCTTATTAAGTATTCCTGAGCACAGCAGGCATGTTTGTGATTCCATGCATGGAGGTTACCCTTGGACTGGTAGTACATCATACATTGCCTGAATGAGGCTTTTCTCTAGCTCTATGCTGTTCAGACCTCCACTAGTCCTTCATGGTCACTTTCTGTCTAAGAGTCTTATTTAGACTCCTTGTTTGTTCATGTCAAAGTCTTTACTTATTCTTTACTTATTCTTGTGTCCTAGCTGACCTCACTCCATGCTATACTAGGTGCTGGTTTTCCTTACTGTTGACATTCAAGTGAGTGGTAAGGAAAGATTCAAGTACAGTTCTGCCACATGTGACCTGTCTACAGTGTCACTGTCATGTTTTCTTCTTCTGGATCTCCTCTGCTGTCTGCCATTTAGGGGAAAAGTGAGTTAGTTGAACCAACACATGGTAACATCAAATCAGATCCCGATTATTTTTTCTAAAGTGAACATTAGGCCTCGTTAAATTTTTTTTTCCCTTATAACTTACACACCTTTCTGGCATTCACTAATATTTTCTTATCTAGGATTTGTTCTTTGCTACAGACAGAATTCATGGAAGAACATTCTTACACACATATCGGTATTAAAAAGTAAGTTACTAACTGTTTTCAGTTCGTAATATGATGTAATTTTTAGCACATTAAAGTTTATAAATAATTATTTTCATTATGTTATAAATATCTCTTCATGACATGTCAATTATGTTTTTTGACTAATTTTAAGTGCTATTTATGCAGTGATCGTAAACCATTTTTTTCATGACCTGTGCCAAGGCACATTTACTTTTAGTAGAATAAATTACAGCTCATGCACTTAGGAGAGAATGCATCTTCAATTCCCACATAGATTTATTGACACAGACAAAATATCTT
Organism: Neosilurus hyrtlii; assembly: GCA_028564935.1. Classification (NCBI taxonomy): domain Eukaryota; kingdom Metazoa; phylum Chordata; class Actinopteri; order Siluriformes; family Plotosidae; genus Neosilurus; species Neosilurus hyrtlii. The sequence goes on along the minus strand of JAOUQZ010048291.1, from coordinate 618 downwards.
ATAAGATTGTTTCGGCTACCAAGAGCTGTTCTTATGGAGCCTTGCAATACCGCTACTCTGCACCCACATCCGATGGTCCAACTCAGTACCACTACATGTTCAGCCACGGTTTGCCGTGGGCTTTAGGCTACAGGGATATTTCAGAGGAAGTTTGGTTACTGGGTGAGTATATCACAGGAATATATTACCTGCATCCTCCTGCAAGTCCTGGAGGGTATAAATCTACTGATCAGACAATATATTAAATTTACCTATACTGAACATAAACAGCATTCAGTGAAGAAAGGATTTTGTTTTAGTTGCTGGTCTACATAACATTCAGTTCAGTAGACTGCACACACACACACACACACACACACACACACACACACACACACACACACACACACACACTTACACACACAAATACACATTCATTAAGTCCAAATTAGACAACAATTAATGGAACATTTGCAAATGTTGAATAAATTGATGGCATTAAAACTAGATGAGTCACTTAAGAACACCACCAGTTTCAGTGAATGTTTTATTTCTTTGAATGTACAGTTGTGTTCAAAATTATTCAACCCCCACTGAAATTGAATGTTTTGGCCAGTTTGACATTGATTTTGATCATTC
>JAOUQZ010048260.1:0-24940 GCA_028564935.1 Neosilurus hyrtlii | reverse complement strand
CAAGGTTAAAGTTCAACCACAGCAGGACCCGACCCTTTCTGACACCAAGGTTAAAGTTCAACCAAAGCAGAACCTGAACCTTTCTGACACCAAGGTTAAAGTTTAACCAAAGCAGAACCTGACCCTTTCTGACACCAAGGTTAAAGTTCAACCAAAGCAGGACCCGACCCTTTCTGACACCAAGGTTAAAGTTCAACCAAAGCAGGACCCGAACCTTTCTGACACCAAGGTTAAAGTTTAACCAAAGCAGGACCCGACCCTTTCTGACACCAAGGTTAAAGTTCAACCAAAGCAGAACCTGAACCTTTCTGACACCAAGGTTAAAGTTCAACTACAGCAGGACCCGAACCTTTCTGACACCAAGGTTAAAGTTCAACCAAAGCAGAACCTGAACCTTTCTGACACCAAGGTTAAAGTTCAACTACAGCAGGACCCGAACCTTTCTGACACCAAGGTTAAAGTTTATCCAAAGCAGGACCCGACCCTTTTTTGACACCAAGGTTAAAGTTCAACCAAAGCAGGACCCGACCCTTTCTGACACTAAGGTTAAAGTTCAACCAAAGGAGAACCCGAACCTTTCTGACACTAAGGTTAAAGTTCAACCAAAGTGTGGCCTGACCCTTTCTGACACCAAGGTTAAAGTTCAACCAAAGCAGAACCCGACCCTTTCTGATATCATGACTAAAGCTCAACCAAAGCAGGACCCGACCCTTTCTGGCACTACAGCTAACGCGTATAGTTATCGGTAATTGATTTTCATTAGGTTTACATTTACATTATTGCCATTTGGCAGACACCTGTATAACCTTTTCAACAGTGTAGTGAAGGAGAAGAGGGCTTGGTGGACAGAATCGTAATACCCTTCTTATACACTGTTCTTCATTAAAGCTGGAACCCTGTAACACAGAAGGTTTCAAACAAAACCTTTTTTAGGAAGTAAAGACCTGTAAGGTATCTGAGGAGCCCTAGAAGAACCCTCATATCGGAGCTCTGAGCCATGACACTGAACTGTAGCCCTGTAGGTTCTGGTTAGAGATATCCATATAAGGTATTTTTATTTGCTACTTGCTTCCAGATTCCTTTTTACTCTAATCATTTATGTGATAAACAATAATTTTGTTTCCTGTAAGGAAGCCTGAAGCCCTGAGCACAAAGACTTTGCTTGTGCAAGTCATGTACTGAGGAAAATTGTGAGTTTGTACTCATTTGTACATTGAGTACATTTGTACTCTTAAATAACCCAATGATTGCTTTGAGATTTCCTAAAATAAAGGCAGTGAATAACTAATGTTTCAGGGATGGGATGTGCCAAAATATCTCATTCCTGCTGGCTAATATCAAACAATTCCCACATCGCATTTTCTCCTCATGATGGTGTCTGCACGCTGACCAGCTTGTCTCCTCTGTATGATTTATTAAACTCTTCCTAAGAATCTTCACTGGGTTATGATGGTTTCCTAAATATTTGTGAGTAATGACCCATGCCATAGGGTTTATACAATGCCCAGCCAAAACGTCCCGTGCCCTAATATTTTGTTGGAATGTTTATCCTTGATCACAGAGCATAATCGATAAGGCAACATAATCAACATCACAACATTTATTTTCATCCAAAGTTTGGTTTATTCTTCCACCTACATATAGGTTTGATTAAACTGACTTGAATTGAACCGCTTCATAAAACGTACCTCTCAACTGACCTTTTTTTCGCTAATCTTCCTTTGCCCAGTGTCTGAGTTCTGTTGCCCATCTTAATCCTTTCCTTTAATTCACCAGACTCAGATATGTCTTTTTTTTCTTTGCAGCTCCAGGAGTCGTCTCTTCACTGTTGAAGTTGATTTTGCTCTTTTGTGGGTATTATTTAATAAAGCTGATAATATAATAATAAGCACCTGTCAGGCATCTGTTTCTCCAACTAGAGACTCTGATTTGGCAGTGCTGGCTCAGTGGTTAGGGTTCCCGGTTAGTGATCCAAAGGTCAGTGATTCGATCCCCAGTACCATCATTCTGCCACTATTGGGCCCTTGAGCAAGGCCCTTAAGTCTCAGTTGTATAAAAAGGAGCGTCTGCCAAATGGTGGTTGAGGCTCCGGCTTACGGAACCAAAGGTTGGGGTTTCAAGTCCCAGTACCACCAAGCTGCTACTGATGTGCCCTTGAGCAAGGCTCCTAACCCTTAAGTGCTCTGCTGGATAAAAAATAAATGTAAGTTGCTCTGGATAAGGGCATCTGCCAAATGTGTGTAAATGATGAGCTTGTCCTTGTCTTGCTCAGCTGTGCTCCGGGGCCTCAGACTTCTCTTTCTATCCTGGTTAGAGCCAGTTTGTGCTGTTCCGAGGAGGGAGTAGAACACACTGCTGTATGAGATCTTCAGCTTCCTGTACTGAATAATCTACATTTCTCAGAACAAAAGATGAATATTAGAAGAAAGTTCTTATTTTCTGTACAATTTGATTCTATAATCGAGCCCATTTATTACTTTTTTAATCAGAACGAGTAATTTTGCTTTCAACATAATAAACTTGGATTATTAAATGCAATGTGCCATTGAGGGCAGTGGTGGCCTGGTTGCCTGGTGGTAGGGTGCTGGGTTATTGATCCAAAGGTTTGGGGTTTAAGCCCCACTATCAATGGGTTGTCACTGCTGTTCCCCCAGTGCAGCTACCTGGGTTATTAAAGGTCTCTCACTGTTTCACTAAACGATCGTGTGAGTGTTGGCCTGGCGAGCTGTTCAGGGTGCACCCCACCCTCACACAGTGTTGGCTGAGATGGGTGCCAGCCTTCCCATGACCCCAATTAGGATTAAGCAAAGAGAATGAATGAAGATTAGTAGTGTCTGTTTGTCTTTTTTAGTGTAAAAAAAACCTGCTTTTCTTTCAAAAAACATTTCTAAGTTACCCAAAAAGTTACCATCGTATGTATTGTACTGTGTGCAGCTGTATATGATGTGTAATAATGTAAAGTACTGTATTTTATAAACATGGTGATAGGAGATGGATTCGTGGCCTGGGATTGGATCGTAATGCATAACACGTCATGCTTAAAGGAAATGGGTCAAAGCCAAAGCCAGTTTAACAAGTAACTACATGCAAGAGTAAGTTTGTTATGAGAGAGACCATAAATCTGCTGCAAATATAAAAACAGTCTCCTCATCTCCTGAGTCCTGAATTAGAATCCCCAAAAAAGCACTTCCAAAAAGTTTTACTTAGGAAGCACAAGCCTCATTACATTTTCATTTTTCCGAAGACCAGCACGCTGTTCTGGCCTGCGATCCCAAAGAGCTCGCCCTAATTGCACTTTGCTAAAAATATTATCCCCGTTTTGTTTTGAATATGCCGTTTATGATGCCTCACCAGCTCATTATTGTTTCACACGCTGTGCTTAAATGATCTCTGAACAAAGGATTTTTAAATCAGGGCCTCGGATTCACGCTGCTTTACGTCCCTGACAGGGTTTAACAGCCTGTCGGTGATCCTTGAGATGCTCGCTGTGAAAGTGTACCATGTCCTAGAATGCTGTAATATATGAAGTACAATAACCGGTAAACTAAAGCACTGTTGAGTTCTGACAGAACACAAAACCGAGTCTGACATGTCTGGTACTACAAAAAATTAAAAAAAATTAAAAAACATGTAATCCTTCCAGGTTTGCACCAAGGCTGGAGTGAAGGTGGGGTACACCCTGAACAGCTTACCAGCCCTTTGCAGGACCATCCCACAGACACAGCCATTCACACTCCCACCTAGGTGCAATCTGGACCAGCGAGGTATCCTAATGTGCATGGTTTTGTACTGTAGGAGAAAACCAGAGTACCTGGAGGAAACCCAAACAAGCACGGGAAGAACATGCAAACTCCACACAGAAATTATCTCGCTAAACCAGGGGTTTCTTACCTTGAGGCAGATGTGCTAATCACTACGCCACAGTGCAGCCTCCACATTGCCAAATACTCTCACTCATTTGCCGAACCACTTAATCTTACGGTGAGGCTGGAGCATAACTCAGCCAACACTGGGCAACACACACAACCATTCCCATTCTCACTCTCACCTAGGAGCAACCCAGAACAGCCAATTTGCCTAATGTGCATGTCTTTGGACTGTGGGAGGAAACTGAAGTACCCTGAGGAAAACCACTCAAACCCAGGACTTCTTTCACTAAGGTGGACCTGCTAACCCACACGCCACCATTCCGCCCACGTTGTCAGACATTGTCAGATTGCTTTTTTTTTTTTTTTAGTAATTTATTTTTTTTAAATATATTTTTTAAATTGTATGCATCACTAATAGGTATGTTCACTTAATTAATTGTAAGCTTGGTGATAGCCTCAGTGTTACCTTGAGGCCAGAAGGCTGGCATGAATATAAAAGAAAACAAGATTGAACGGTGAATACAAATGAAAAAAATCCACAGTGCACATTAGCATGCAGTCCTGTTTACACGTTCACACGTGGCCAGGAAACAGTGCACTCTAATTAGGCTAGTTATCATGCTAGTAGCACGTATGGGCTAATGTCTGGGGCTGAATATACGCTGCCAATTACAGCCCATTTCCTTTTTCTATATGAAGGAAGTGAAGTTTCTCTTCAAATACAGATTGAAACTCGGTGTACATTACATCGGCTCTAATAGACATGTCTGAAGTTAATCCGATCAATCTGATATGAAAGATAAAGTCAAAATCGATGCAGAATCCCGACACTAAACAGTGTCTAATGAATTTCTTTGAAAAGAGATGCTCACATCTTTGAAAGGAGGACGTCTGTAGCAGGTCTGAACTCTATTAACTCGGCCGTGTTCTTCTTGCCCTCTGTGTTTGTCTGATTAGCATCGTGCTGTCACAGCCACTTTTTTCTCTTCTGAAAGAATGGAACTTCTTTTTTTCTCCTCCTTCTTCCTGCTCTGCTAAACCCAAATGATGACCTCATTACAGAGAGTCAGGGAATAGAAAGTATGAAAATGTGAAGCAAATTCACCAATACTGAATTAAATACTGGTACAGTTGTATAAGTACAACTTTTTACTTTTACTCCACAAATTTTAACCCATAAAGGGGGGGGGGTTGATACATCACCAATAATCACTTCCAGAAATGTCTTGATAGTCGTGGAGATGATAGAGAATATTCTGGAAATCAATTGTTTTGGTTAGAGGAGCGAACAGAGCTACATACGTGTGCATGAAGCAGCAGGAAGGGGGGGGGTGAAGAAAACAGAGAGAAAGACAGAGAGAGAGAGAGACAGACAGAGAGACAGAGAGAGAGAGAGAGAGAGAGAGAGAGAGAGAGAGACAGACAGAGGAACAGAGAGAGAGAGAGAGAAACACAGAGAGAGAAAGAGAGACAAAGAAACAGTGAGTGAAAGATAGAGAAAGAGAAACACACACACACACACACACACACACACACAGAGATAAGCAGAGAGAAACCGAGAGAGAGAGAAATACACACACACACACACACACACACACACACACAGAGACAGAGACAGACAGAGAGAGAGAGAGAAACACACACACACAGAGAGAGAGAAAGAAAGAGAGAAACACACACACACAGAGAGAGAAAGAGAAAGAGAGAAAGAGAGAGAGAGAGAGAAAAACAGAGAGAGAGAGACAGAGAGAGAGAGTGTGAAAGAGAGAAAGAGAAAGAGAGAGAGAGAGAGAGAGACAGAGAAAGAGAGGGAGAGAGAGAGAGAGAATGAGAGGGAAAGTGAAACAGAAAGAGAGAGAGAGACAGACAGAGAGAGAAAGACAGAGAGAGAGAGTGAGAGAGAGAAAGAGAGAGAGAGAGAGACAGAGAAAGAGAGGGAGAGAGAGAGAGAGTGAGAGGAAAAGTGAAACAGAAAGAGAGAGAGAGACAGACAGAGAGAAAGAGACAGAGAGAGAGAGTGAGAGAGAGAAAGAGAGAGAGAGAGAGAGAGAGTGAGAGAGAGAGAGAGAGACAGAGAGAGAGAGGAAGAGAGAGAGAAAGAGAGAGATAGAGTGAGAAAGAGAGAAAGAGAGAAACCCTTGGTTTGAGTGTGAATGGTTGTATGTGTGTTGCCCTGCACTGGTCTGGTGAGCTGTTCCAGGTGTACCCCACCTTCCCCCAGAGTCGGCTGAGATAGGCTCCAGCTTCCCCACATCCCTAGTAGGAATAAGCAGTTTGGCATGTAAGTAAATGACTTAATACTAAACTAGTTTATTCATTTATAAACAACAGTGGTCTCGAGAAGCAATGTGGTGGCCACTCGAGGAAACCCTCTGCAATTACTACCAGAAATAGATGAGGAGTCCTTAATGCTCCTGCCCTAGATATATATAAGTAGTGCCAACTCCAACATGGTGCTCCCACGCACCCAAGGCATTTTCTCTACTGAACTCGCTGAGGGATCCCGAGTGGGGCGTTTAACACAGACAGATGGTGGAAATGTCCTTCTGTACTCCCAGTACAGAGCCTGTACCTGGTTATATTTACTCAAGTAAAGAAGATGCATGTACTTTGAACACCTCTGGGTGCGGGTGTTGCTCACTGGAACTGCTGGGGCTTTTAAACACAATTAGAAAAGATGATATTTCCATGTTTTATCCTATTTATTTATTCATTTGTTTCCCAAACCACTAAATCCTACATGGGTTGCGGTGGGCTGACACTGAGCGATAGTGGGGTACACTTACACCCTCACTCACACACTCATACCTAGGGGCTATTTGGAACAGCCAGATAGCCTAATGTGCATGTGCTTGTGGACAGCTCAGAGGCATAGTGGTTAGCACGTCCGCATCACAGCATGAAGGTCCTTGGTTTGGCCCCGGGTGTTTCTGTGTGGATGTCCTCCCCATGGGTCATTCTCTGGAAACTCCAGTTTCCACCCACGCTCCAAAAACATTCACATTAGGCTATCTGGCTCTTCCAGGTGCCCCTAGGTGTAAGAGTGTGTGCAAATGAACGTGTTTGTGTGTGTGTGTATGTGTGTGTTGAACTGTGATCGACTGGTGAGCTGTTCAGGGTGTATTCCTCTTTCGCCCAAAGCGCCCAAAGCCTGCTGCAACCCTAATAGGACTAAACGATTTGGTGAATAAATGAATAAATGAATAATGCATTTATTCATTTATTCATTTATTCGCCAAATCGTTTAGTCCTATTAGGGTTGCAGCGGCCTTTGGACTATGGAAGAAAACCAGAGTACCCAGAGGAAACCCATTCAAGCCCAAGGAAAACATTCAAACTCCACATAGAAGCGCTCTTGCTGAGCCCAAGACTTGAATCCAGGACCTTCTTGCTGTGAGGTGAACATGCTAACCATTACACTATCGCACCGTCCCAGTTTCTGATTTTGAATGACTTGTAGCATTCCAATCCTGAGACGAAAAACGACTGAAGAAGAGCTTCCAAATTTTGAAGGATATTAGACGTTCAGGGTGGTGGCAGTGCCTCCACTTCATTACACTGCCTCAGCTGGGTTTTATCATTTAGGTCAAGCATGGATGAGCTGCATTCAGTCAGGGTACCAAACATGTGAACTCTATTTATTCTTCATGGACGCTCTTCATCCTGGTTTCCTTGAGGCTCTGAGCTTCAGAAAGATTAGAGTTAATGGTCTGAAGGATGAGCAGTCATACCCAACCATGAGCTAAATTTACACCCCTTTTCTGGCAGTGAACAAACACACACTGACAGCCCCAAACAACGAATGTTCCCCCACTGAAGAAAAAAGAGCAAGAGAGATAAAGAGGAAGAGGAAGGATCAGGAGCTCCTTCCTTCATGCTGGAGCAGAGGCGAACAGACAGATACTAATCTCCTTCCTTCCCTCATCACAGCCGTGTGAAGACACAGATTCACCCTGGTGATAATACAAGCAGGAAAAAAGCATAAGCTGTAATGTTATGGCGAATTAAACAACTGCAACACAGCTGTTTATTATGACTGATGGCTAAAAGCTGTTGCCATGGGGAATGCATGCTGTAATGATATGAATGCGGAAACCCATTTTCCTTGTGACTGATGGCTGTAGCACTACTCAAACCTTGCCTGACGCGAAAGAACAAACAGATGCGAGAAGCCTGAGCTTGTTAATGAACATTACAGCGATTAAGGCTTTTCTCTGAAACGGTAATGAAGACCTTTCTAAAGCCAAGGGGAGTTTTAGGATCCTGATTTAGGATCAGTTGGGGTAAGGGGTGATCACTCTAGGGTGTGATAGAAAAGCGACTGACGTGAATGGCAATCCGCGGCCATCCCTTTTCATTCTCAAACTATTCTCAAACAGTCCGTGAGTGTGGTGAGAAGCTTGTAAGGTTGTCGTTCGCCTCACAAATTATTCGCTTTTCATTCACAAGGAAAATCACCAAGTTGAAGACTTCCACGTGGAAACTATTTTTTCATGATTCGTTTCAATTCATATTTTGCTTCTGCTAATAACGCACGAATAAAAAGCGAATGGTTTGAACGGCAGGAGATTTGCTTTTTTTTTTACTCCAAACATCTGCAAATTTAATGCAAATTACTTCAAAAATCAATAGCAAAAAATGTTTTGCAAAAAAGTCAGAAAAATACATTTGCATCAGTCGTTTTTCTATTGCACCTCTAGTGTGACCACCAACATAATGACTCTTCTTCCAGCACCATGGACAGGGCACTATGTTAAGCTATTCTGTTGTAGGCGGGGCTACAATGGGGGTAATGGTGGCTCAGTGGTTAAGGGGCTGGGTTCTTAGTCAGAAGGTTGGTGGTTCAGGTCCCTGTTCCACCAAGCTACTCCTGTTGGGCCCTTGAGCAAAGCCATTAACTGCACTGTTGTATAAATGAGAAAAAATGTATGTTGTTCGGCCAAATGCTATAAATGTAAAATGTCTTTAGGGTTCTAGATCTGGTGAAACGTTCTAGATAGGCCTATTTCTATTTGAAAAACTCTTTAAAGGAGATGTCGTGTCACAACCTCTTTATTTTCACAGCCTGCACACTACACCTCCCAGCATTCCATTCACCGATCCCAGCTGATTTTTAGTTGTATGTCCCGGAACCCAGACTTGGCTTTGCTCACAATCCTTGTGTGTTTTTACCAGAACGTTCCAAGCTGTTTTGCCTCTGCCAGTGTTCTAGTGTATGACCAGTTTTTGAACTTGACCTTAGCCTTGATTTTGACCTGTCAGTTTTTTTGTGTATGATCCCGCCTGCCTCATGTTCATTTTCTCTGCTCCGTTTTTAATTAATTTTTTTGCTTGATTGATTGTTCGACATTTGCCTACTGAGTAGGAGCTTGGATGAACTTATCTACTTCTGGGGTGACATTAAAAGTAGGATTGGGCTGAATTTTTACATCCACTTTACTTGTTCTGCTCCAAAATGATACAAGACACTTCAGATTTCTAGTACAGCAGAAATGTACTTGCTGGATACCAATTTTCTGAAGTGCATGTAAGGTTTTCAGTTGGAATAATCAGTGATTTTGAAATTATTATGGTTCCAGGAGCTGGTTATATCTTGGGATTTTTGCAGTGAACATTCCGCAAAGTTTACCCAGAGTGCTGCGGGAAACAGAAAACATCCAGCAAGCATCAAGTCTGTTACTTAATGGGTCTTTTTAATAAACTAGACTGGTTCCAGTTGATAGGAATTGAAATATCCACTGTGGTTGGCAGAAAAAAGTATCTAAGAATGCTTATCCCTTGATGTGTTTGGGGACAGGTACTCTGGTTTCCTCCCACAGTCCAACGACATACATATTAGGCTAATTGGCTGTTCCAAATGTGTTCCTAGATGTGAATTTGTAGGTCGAAAGAGCATTCGGGACCTACTGCCTTACCGCAATCCTGAAGACAGTCATGAAAACACAGCAGCAGAGAGAGGACGCTCCTCCCCTGACTCTTGGCTAAGGGGTTTGGAGAAGACAAGGATGATGTGAATAGGCAACAACAGTAGAATATCACATCAGGTTCTCCTCCTGTCATTCAAGACAAGAGTTACACCTCAATGGATTCCTTACATACATACACAATCATCGTCAGCCTGGAAATCCCACAATGGGACATCCCTTCATTTCCATTTCATCACATATACTGGATTTGCTCGTGAGTAGAAGAATTAATGATTCGAGCATGTTGATGAGTACTTTCCGTCATTAATTACAACAAGCTCTTGTAGCTTGAATGGTGAAAATGTTACTGACACCCAACACTTGAAGGGAAAAAGCTCCAAAACCATCTGAAGTAGACGTAGTGTGCAGAGCTCTGCAGGTGGAATGTCCCGAGGTGGTAACGCCCCTCCCTGAGACATCATCACAGAGTGCGTGGGTGAATTTACATTCGTGGCAAACGCCGTTATGCAGAACGACTTACGATTTTTTTCCAACTGAGCCATTAAGGGTTAAGGGCCTTGCTCAAGGGCCCAAGTTTGGTTGTACTGGGGCATCAACCTATGGATCAGTAACCTAGAACCTTAACCACTGAGCTACCACTGCCCTAGATCAGAAAGTGATGATGCCAAAGAGTGTGTAGTTCATGTGACACACTGGTAGACAAACATGCAGTCTGGCCCCTAGTGTCCCTCAATGGCTATTGAACATTTATCAAGAACCCTCTACATTCCGGCAGAAAAATGGCTTCTGCCTTAAACAAACCACTTACATTGAAGAAAACAGTGGTTGCCATGGTTATGATGCCTGAAAGGAGGTCTTATAGAAGAGGCATGACTTAAAAGTGTGTGTAATGATGCTTATTCTCTGAATTGTTTTGTACACTTCAGTCTATCAAAGTACATAAACTCTATATAAAACTACAGAGGTGACACGGTGGTGTAGTGGTTAGCACTGGACATGGTTGACAGCAAGATGGTCCTGGGTTCGAGTCCCGAGCTTGGCGAATGCGTTTTCTATGTGTTCTCCCTGTGCTTGCATAGGTTTCTTCTGGGTACTCCAGTTTCCTCCCATAGTTCAAAGATATGCACATTAGACTATTTGACTATTAATTGGTCCTAGGTATGAATGGATGCATGTGTGTGTGTGTGTTGGCCCTGGGATGGACTGGCAAGATATTTAGGGTGTACCCTGCCTTCACCCAGAGTTGGCTGCGATAGGGTTCTGCCTCCCTGCGACCCTAAAAGGATTAAACAGTTCAGCATATGGATGAATAAATGAAAGTACAATCTATGGGAAAATTCTGAGTAGTATTAAATTTGCTATGACCGTTTGGGTTATCCAAATATAAAAATCACTGAATCAAGAATTTTTATTTTAATATAAATTCAATTTCTTGTGAATTTTCATCTTGTATTTTTTCCCTCCAGTATATTTAATCACACTCACCTTTCTACCTTTTTTTGATTGAAATTTCGGTGCGGATTTATTTCCGTTCCAGAGATGTGTAACACTGTTTGTTTTGGTTTATGCATAATGCAGTTGTTTACATGCACAGTACAGACTAAATGGAGCTCAAAGGAACACAAAGAGATGAGTACATCAAGGCCAGTGTATCCCTTGACAAATTACAGCCCACCAGCAGAGATGGCAATCACCAGAAAGCGATCACTCAGACCACAGACGCAGTTAATTATTCATCCAGATTTTTAATCAGCCGCTCAGTTACACTCAAACCTGAGCAAATGAGCTACTGAACTTCTGAGTAGAGTTTACTTCACAAAAATTGTTTCTCTTAAAACTGTACAACAAAGTCTATCCTCCTGATTGCGAATTGGTGCTTTTGGGAACTTTTCCATGTATTTATACATTATTACCTCCACCAAGGATGTTATGCTTTTCCAAATATTTTTGTTAGCAGAAATACACATGAAGTTCATTCATTTACTCATTTTCTAATCTGATTAATCCTAATCTCAGATAACTCTGGGTGAGGGCGGGGTACACCCTGAACATAGCGCCAAACCATTGCAGGACCAACACATATACAACCATTCACACGCCTTTGATTTGGAACAGGCAATTCACCTACTGAGCAAGTTTTTGGACTGTGAGAGGAAACCCACGCAAGCAAGTAAGAATGTGTGAACTCCTCACATAAACGGCCGAACCAGCGAATCAAACCCAGGACCTTCTTGCTGTGAGGAGGACGAGGTGCCACAGAGCCACCGTGCTACCTACACATAAAGTTATGTGTGGATTTTCATGAAATTTCTACTGGAGGCACAGCTTTGGACAAAGAAATGCTATTAGATTTTAAAGATGATTCATATTGAAGTCTGTGTTTAGGATTATTATTTTTTATTTAACATGGAAAGAGAAAGATTTTTGACATTTTGACATTAGGGTTTTGCACTCTCTGAGTGCTCCTGTTTTAAATTTGTCATTTATTTTTTGTTACTTATATAATTATGATATAGAGTAATGATGTTTCTGTTTTTTTTTTCTTTTGTAAAAGTATAAAATATGAAAAAAGTAAGTTGGGATTAAAAGTCAATTCAATTCAATTCAGTTTAATTTTTATAACTGACATTGTTGCAAAGCAGCTTTACATAGTAAAAACAAATTTGTTAAAGAATTGAAACATCTTTCTGTACATGCGTCACATTTTATATCACCAGCAGTGAAACGTCAAATATATGGATATTTACGTCCATATGGATCATCATCAGCAGGAGCGAAGGGCTTCTATGGTCAGAACCACAACCAGTAGTAGCACAACGGGGCGGCTCACAGGAATCAGAAAGCAGAAGGATCAGGATCACTGGGATCTCAGAAGTAGCATGTGTATCTCAACAAAAACACAATACTGTACTTGGTCAACATCTGGTTCCAAATAAAACAAAATAACCTTAGTCCTTACTGGACCCAGTAATAGATTTACAACTTACCCCCTGGGTTATTTCTATCCAAACACACTTTAGAGTTCTGTTAAGGATGTGGAGAATATTCTTCCTCCAAAGTCGCTAACTGTATGTATGGCCTTGGTTTTATCTCTAGCTTGATTGGTCTTTGTTAAGCCACTTAGCAGGCAGTACGCCAACGAAGATCACACACTGCAAAAACTTGCTGACCCCCCTCCCTTTTTCTCTCCAAATTTAGTTGTATCCAATTCCCACCTCTCAAGAATTGCCTTCTCCATCACATAACTACCACCAACCAGGGAGGAGCGTAAGCATCATGTGACACGCCCCCTCCGTGTCACATGATGCCACCTCTTTACAAACTCCTGTGCATGTGACATTTGGGGGCAGCCTAACACACTCAGAGGGAAACCCCTGGTGATCGCTGTGAGTGACAGGGAAGTGAGCGTATGCCATCCCTCCCTCCCATGAGAGTTCAGCCAATTAGCTCGCTGGTCTCGATGATCAGTCTGGATTCAAACAGTGATCTCCAGTTTGATAGACGCGCACCTTGTCCATGTGGCCAATTTGCTATCTAATTAATATTTAAAATCTTATATCCGATCCAAAATTCTTTTTGATCTTGTTTTGGGAATACTTATATAACTATACAAAAACAGAATGTGTAAAATGACTATTCCCAAAACAAGATCAAAAGGAATTTGGAGCTGGATATAGGATTTTAAATATTGATTAGATAGCGAATTTTCCAGTGCACCAATGAAGAACCTCCAATCCACAGATTTTGTGTTTTCGGTATTGTTGTTTCCTTTAATATTTATGAGTATCGTGATGTAAATCTATCATTATTCTGCTATAATGTTAAATGAAGTGTAAATTTACGGTGTTAAATGTCACTGCTGTCATTTCACTTCAGTTATTATGAAAAGCAACGGAAGTTGGGGTTTGCATGTTAATATATTCACTCCGGTTAATGCGGACGTGAGAATTTTCATAAACGCTCATGTTTTAATGTCTGCTTTGATCTGTTCAGATTGAAGTCATTTTCCAAAGGATTAGCAGATTAGTGGTGACTTTTATTGCAAGCTAAGGTCAGTGTATCTGCGGTGTGTTTGAAATCATTACTGTAACACTGTGCAAATTCTGTCGGATTTAAGAAGTGCTTGATAAAAGTCTATATAGAATAATTATAATGACAGTGGACATGAGGACACGTGGGGACTTATATAGAGTTTATGGACTATTTGCAGGTCCTTGTTTTGTGGTATGATGGCTATGAATCACTACTTTATATGACACTATAAAGGATTATCAGCTCAAGTTAGGAGCAGTATTCACTCCAGTCTTGTTGACTGACAGTTCAGGGTAATGCCTCGTGCTGGGGTTGCCATGTTTTATCCGATAAATACTCTCAAAAATGCATTTAAATGCCATTGAGGTCAATGTTAAGTAGAACTATTACTATCATTAATACCATTTACCCCTGCGATGGTCTGGTGAGCTATCCATAGTGTATTCTGCCCTCACCCAGAGTTGGCTGAGATGGACACCAGACACCCCGAACTTAATTAGGATTAAGCAGGTGAAAAAATGAATGAATTAATAATAGTATTTATTATAATCGTTTGATTTTTTTTGCCTGGTGACGATGGAGATGGCATCCTAATAAGTAATATTTAGTATTTCAAGAAATACATTTTAATATAACATAATATGAGCTGATCCTGTGCCTGTCAAACGCTGCTGGATCGGGACTAGGCCAGGGTTTTGTACATTGCCTCCCATCACAGCTACCTCGAGCGGGAACGCTGCTGCTTTGTCTCCCGTGGGCTTCTGCTTCATTGTTCATCTGTACACCTGTTATCGCTGCGACACAGCCGCTCCAGCTAGCTACAGGTTCTGCCGGGGTTGCTTGGGTCTGGCAGGGTGATGGAACTGCTGCACTTATGTGTGCCTAACCCAATAGCTAGTCTTGCTTGTCCTTTTTAATGTGAATGTTTTTAACGTGTATGAATGTGACATGGTTGTTTGGTGTGCATTTACTTTCCACCTTAATGTTTTGTTTGTTTGTTTGTTTTTTTATGTCTACCTGCAGGAAGCCATTATGAGTAAGGTTGTTGATTACTAGTTCACTAGCATTTTTGGTCACTGT
Source organism: Neosilurus hyrtlii (assembly GCA_028564935.1). NCBI lineage: Eukaryota > Metazoa > Chordata > Actinopteri > Siluriformes > Plotosidae > Neosilurus > Neosilurus hyrtlii. The sequence continues at coordinate 10,032 of JAOUQZ010048260.1, read as the reverse complement.
CATAACTTGCTTTCTTTTTGTTTGGTTTTACTTTTGCATTAACAGTTACTGTGCTTCCCTAGCGGGAGGCTTACAGCGCTGCGGATAACTAGCGGTATGTGTTTGGTGGTTGTGTATTTTTTTTCACATTTTTATGCTTGGTTCTTTGATTTCAGACACTGGGCTGAAGGAGGAGGTTTTTTATTTTTATTTTTTTTATTTTATTTTTTTTAGAAAAACTCTTCACAATAAAAAAAAAAAAATTAACACTAAAATTCTCCCCACAAAGAGGATCCCAAAACCAAAAATACCACACCCAAAAGACAAAAAAAATAAATAAAAAAAACAACACAGCCCTAAAACCCCAAAACCCAAGAATTCCTCTTCCCCAAACAAATCCCTACAACTTTACACACCTATTTTTTTTTTTTTCACATTTTTATGCTTGGTTCTTTGATTTCAGACACTGGGCTGAAGGAGGTGGTGGTTGGTCCTTGAATGGTGGTGGCATTCCTCCTTCGTGCATGCACTGTTGCCCATCTTCAGTTGTGTTTCCATTACCGAGTGTGTGTGCCTCTTTAGAATGTCTCACGTGGGGGTGACTTCTTTTTGGGGAAGCCCACCAGCTCTCCTTGTGTTTTTTTTTTTTTTTCATTGTTTTATGTGCGTGTTTGAGTGATTTCATGTCATTTTTTTATAAAGATTGTTATTGTAAGAGTGTTATACTGTGTTGTAAAAAATAAACCTCATTATGAGGATTGAAACCTTGTTTGTCTGAACAGCCTGTGTGCCTGGTCTATCAATAAATGGTATCCATACTCCCTGAGTGGTGTAGTCAGATTGGTGAATGGTTTTATCCACATCAATATTACTAGCTGTTTCCTGTCAAGTTGCCACACAGCCTTAAAGTCAGTTTGTATTTAAATCCCCTCTATAAAAAGTCTGCTTCACCTCAAGAAAAGTCTGGCAATCACAGTAGCATGAACTATATTATACAACTACATATGATTAGCATAATCCAAATGACAGACTTAGCTGTGTCATCTGTCTGTGAACACGTATAACTTTTAATTCATATATATATTGACCTAACTTTTGATCTTCAAAGTTGAAGACCTTTCAAAATGCCAGTTTGCTTCACAAACTCTTCAAAATGCCATAGAACAAAGGGCAATAAAACAACCCTCTCCTGAAAGAGGGAGAAAAACACAGAGAGATTGTGCTGTATCCCCCTTCAAAATATTCACATTTTGTTGTTTTGCAGCCTAAAATCCATTTTTTTTTTAACATTTGCTGAGCCGGTTAATCCTACTAGAGATGTGGGGAATCCGGAATCCATCTCGGCCTTCTGTGGGCAGAGGCGAGGTATGTACACTGCAAACATTCCACCATTATTAGCCACCTGAAATGAAGACACAAATAAAGGTCAACAATAAAAAAAAAAATACGGCGAATTTATTCAGTGCAAGTTATAACAGTACTACTCACTACCTGGGCTGCTGCCCTCATGGCCCGTCCACGGATTAAGTAAAAGAAGATGATGATGATGTTGAAGCTATAACAGCCAAAATAAAAATAACTTGAAGTAAACAAATTGAATTCAATTTAATTCAGTTTCATTTTCATAGCCCTTTTTTAATAATTGGCATTGTCACAAAGCAGCTTTACATAGTAAAAACAAATTTGATAAAGAATTGAAACACTTCTCTATAAACCCTATACATCCTCAATGAGCAAGCCCACGACAACAATGGCAAGGAAAAACTTCATGAGAACGAAACCTTGAGAGGAACCAGACTCAAACCAGAAACCCATCCTTATTTGGGTGAAACCAGAAAAAAAACACCACTGTATTCACCTTTCATAGTTGATCGTACCATGAACAATCAACTATGGGTGGCAAGGCACTGTCAAAAGATCTCGGAAGATCAGAAGCTTTTTCAACATGTTCAATACAGTACCTACAGATAAAGATGATGTACCTAAGGAAGACTACATATTTTTTTCAATGGAAATGCCAATAAATGCAATATTCCCCTGTAGAGAAATCAGGTGTACCCTTGTACTCAAATGCTAATATTGCTGCATTTAGCAGAAATTACTTCCTATAGGAGATAAAATTACATAACTGCATAATTATTCACCCACTCTGAACTTAATCCTACTAGGGTCACAAGAAGGCTGAAGCCTATCTCAGCCATAAATAGATGAAGACAAGGTACACCTTGAACAGCTTATCAGACTGCCACAGAGCCAACACACAAACAACCACACTCAAATTGGACCAAGAGGCTATTTGGAACAGCCAATAAGCCTAAAGTCCATGTCTTTGGACTGTGTAATAAATACCCAGAGGAAACCCGTGCAAGCACTGAAGAACATGCAAACACCAGACAAAAAAACCCTCACTGACTCGAACCCAGGACCTTCTTGCTTTTAGGTGGACATGCTAACCACTACACCACTACCCCACTAGATATGCAAAATCACCCATCATTTATCCTTTAACAAAAATCAAATAAACAAACAAAAAAGCTTTAAAATTAACAGCATGGTATGCGTAGAAGCTGGGGCTGGCTCTTTCTAGCCCAGACTGTACATTGACTTTGCCTATATGTTTCATCCATTGGGACAAAAGTGATTTTGTTTAAGTAAAGTCATTGATTAAAAATACTTTTGTTAGCCCTTCAATTTATTATCATGACCAGCTGCTTAGTTTAAGACTAGAAAGTATTGTACTGCAAAGCTCCATGGACTTCACGCACAACAGAGGACACACAAGGTTTCAACTGGGTTCTGCAGCCTTTTTTCCATCCTCCTAACAAACCAAGATTGATAATCCGTACCTCCAAGGTGGGAGACTGTACATCAATGCTACATATGACATTTAAAAAGTATTTGTTCATGTCTTCGCAGAAGGTACTGTAGCCCTGAAAGAATGGCTTGCAGACTATCTCAAATTGTTGTGGTGCTTTGTTCAAAATGCCAGCCCTCAAAGGGCGTTTTCTTATGCTCAGTGAAATACCACCATTCTGTGAGCAGTGCGAATTGGTTACACCCTCCAGCTCCAGAGCGTCTCAAATCAAAAAACCTTTCAGCTAATAAGACCCTTAAAGAAATAAGACATTTCGACATCAGCTAGAATCATTACTTAATTTCTCGCTTGACTTGGTGGAGCCATGGTGCGTTCTTTTAATCTAAGTACGTACAATCTACACATTAATTTGATCACATGATCCGCTGTCCCCTCTGAGCATGGTGCTTTATAAATATTCATGAGTACCTTTTAAGGGATTGTGGTTCAATGCTAACGAATAAATCTGTGAATTACTGTGCCGCTCATGCTAGACCACTGTGAACTTTAGTTTTTGTTGACATGGTGCTTTCGTCGATACATGACCTTTGAAGTGGACAGAACCCAACTGAAATTTGGTTGCTTTTGCTTTGTTTGGTAAGGTGAGTTGTTGAAAAGCAGACAGTAAAGAAATTTAACCATATTTAGCATTGTTTTGTTGTTTCCACCAACTCTGGTGAGGGTTTCCTCTTGGACTCGTATTGGCTGTCGCTCACTTTTGTTCATGTTACTTATAAAAGTGCCTAAATGTTGAGAAATATTTTGGAGCACCATTGATCTGTTTAGGGAGGTGCGCAGTGATTTGATTTGAAGCTTGGATAGTTGTCTCAGATCGCCAAAATTACTATGAAACAGGGACAGTCATGTAAGACTTAGTTTCTTTTGATAATTACCTACTGAAAGTAGTTCATGCCTCCAAGGGTCCCAGATGTTTTCCTGGTTTAAACAACAAGCACTAGGGATAAAAAAGGGGATAGAAAATGCTAAGTGAGTAACATTTACAACACAATAAAACATAAAATCAAGAAACTAGAGGACTACAACATACCTCTGACATGCAGCAAAAAACTCTCTTGTTTACATTATTTATGAGATGGCTGGGGTTTAAACTTTCAAGGTCACTCAAGGTCAGAATTATTAGTGTTATAGGGTAAGTCTGTTGGGCTTTTACAACAGAGCCTAGTGGTTCATCAAAGCCGGTGCTTATCTGTACCGTGAAGTGGCTAGGAGTTCAACTCCTCCGGGGATGGGATGCTAGTCCATCGCAGGTTACCTTCCCAGTATTTTTACGGGTAACCATTTATACTGCTGGGTGGATTGAGGCACACTTGTGGTTAAGACCTTGCCCAGGGGTTTTAGAACGGGGATTCGAACCCGTTATCTCTCGATCGTGAGCCCGGCACCCTAACCGCTATGCCACTGGCCCCACTATTAGCGTTAAACAGTAATAAAATATTTATCGGCACTCATTTTGAAGTTAAACGATTCAAAGTCCAACATTCAGTGACCTTGTTCTGACCTTCACCTTTGACCTTGACATTTCAAAATCTAAACATCTTGACGGCTAAGGTAAGCTAGTGTTCCCACCAAGTTTGGTGAAAATTCGTGAAAGGATATGGTCAGGATCTTGTCAAACACCAACAAGCAAACACCAATACCTGTTTTGGGCAGAGATAATAAAATTCTAATTCCTTGATATACGATTAAAAATTAAAATGAACATCTAATAGAAGTCTAGTGTATAGTGCCAAATTCTGCTGCATAAATCGTCCCAGTCACACAAATCAATTTGGTTAAATTTAACAGTATGGTTTCCACCCATATTATTTAGAAGATTAGAATAGCACTTGATCCAGCACTGGATTTTATTTGTGCCATTTTAGGATTTATACTACTTTTGTCTTTGCTCAGAAACATAGAGCCTGAAACTGTTTCTGCTTTGAGCAGCCACATCCTGATTTGTTACCTCCTCACTATGCATTCCATTCAAGTTCGCCTCTTTCAATGGTAGCTGCAGGCGACGCTGTTCTAACTGTAGAGAGAGCTTTACATCTAAATGGCTATTTTAAGTTCTGAGATCCATCACCAGCCATATCATTCCATCTTTTCTATTGAGTTTTAACCTAAGTGAGAATTCCTGGTGATAAAGCAGCAGTCGTCGCAAAACACTATCAAGTCACACTCAAGTTTCAAGCTCCATCTATCAAAGTTCTCTAATTCCCACCAAATCTGAGAAGTGGGTGGATGGAATGGAGACAGATTTGTCGGTCTAACGCAGGACGTGGTCCCAGCAGCGCACTGATATACCTGCCATAAGCATTCATCCTGGTTTGGAGAATATGCTAAAGAAATGAGAGGATGCAGTAGCTGTGTTGTATAAGCATGTAAATATGGCTACTTTGCATTATTCCGTAAGAAGCAATCCTCATCTCATCCACAGTTCTGCAAACACTGACTTACTCAGAATGAAGAGAAATGCTGTTGTTTTCAACATCTGTTTTTCTAGGCCCAGGTTTCCTGAAATGTCTCAGCTTGAGACACTAAACAGAAAATTTACTGCCATAGCATTACCATTTATATACCCTTTTATTGTCATAACAATGCCGGACCACAGGGGCACTCATAGAAAGCCTCCCCCATGCAGCATGAATAGTGTGGCAAACAGATCCTATATGTGCTCATCTTATATGTAAGTTATTGTATGTTTTCCTATTAGTGCTTCGTAGCACTCTGGCATGCCTTTGAAAGTTTTTTTTCCTATGACCTTGATTTTGACCTTTCAAGGTCACCCAAGGTCAAATATAACTGTGGACGTTAAATGTCCATGTATGGTTTCTGATTAGTGCTCTGTAGAAGGCGTATGTCCATCAGCACTCGTTTCTAGTCTATTTGCTCTCAGCATCCTGTTTCCTTGATCTTGACCTTGTAAGTTCTCTAAAGGTCAAAGAAGCTTGTGCTTTTTGAAAGTACAGTTTCCTATCTGTCCCTTAGTGCATCATTAGCTCAATGTCAATTTGTTTTTGAGATATGTGCAATTTAAATTGTAACATGGGCAATGTCTATCTCCAAAACTTGGAGATTTGACCTTGCCTTGACCTTTCGACCTAGACATTCTGAACTCAAATCATCTCTAGGGCTCCACTAAGGTAGTGTTCCTACCAAGTTTGGTGAAAATCGATGCACAGGTGTGATCAGGAATTTGTTTACAGACAAACTGATGGACAGAACAGATGGACTCACCAACACCATTGATGACATCAGAGCAGACTTCACTGCCAGAGTCACCTTAGCAACAAACCCAGGAGATCGGGGTGGGGTGTTGGAATGTCAAAAAGAAAAAGGCAGCAGTTACAGCTAACTCTGACAAATAAAGTTAATCACGTAGCAACATGCTAGCTATGAACTAACAGACGCATGAAACAAACAATTAAAGGTCTATAGCAGACATCACAAAAATATGACTGGTTTACATTTTTTTGTCTTTTAATTGAGAGTGGTTTGTTTGGAGACTTCAAATGATTAAAGACTCTATGTTTGGGAAGGTCAGGTTTAGGATGTGCAAGTTAATATTTCATGTTTGGCCATCACTCTTTCTGTATTTATTTATTTATTTATTTGGTTGGGTTTTTTTTTTAAATGAATTTATTTGCCTTAATAAATGTTATCATTTCAGCTCAAAAGATGGACTCCACTGCACCATTAATCTATGTAGTAGTATGAGCAGTATAATGAAGTGCTACTAATACATCAAACGAGCCACAAGACTATTGCATGAATCACTTCGAGAGTGTTTAGGTTTTTCTTGGCAAGAGGGATAAATGAGTCTCAAAAACCACTTTGTCTCCAGAGAGCAATAATTCAAACTGCATTTATACAGTAGCAATGCATGGGTGTCGGGGAGGAAGGGGTGTTCCTAAAGAGTTCTTGAGTACGTCCTTCTGGGAAAATCGGTCAGAGGTTTACTCACCAGTATGGAACATTCTATAGGAGGAATATATACCCATAAAGACAGAATGGAGGTGGATTATATTATCAAAAATTGTTTATTTGGATCATTCATTCATTCATTTTCTAAGCCACATAGTCCTTATTAAGGTCGCAGGAAAGCTGGAACCCGTCTCTACCGACTTTGGGCAAAGACAGGGTACACTCACCAGACCAGCGCATGGCAACACACGTACAACCATTCACACTCACTCTCACACCGAGGGACGATTTGGAGCAGCCAATCAGCCCACTGTGCATGATTGCGGGAGGAAACCAGAGTACCCCGAGGAAACCCACGCAAGCACGGGGAGAACATGCAAACCCCACACATATACGCCTAAGCCCAGGAATCAAACCCAGGACCTTCTTGCTGTGAGCTTCCTTCATTTTGATAAAATATAAACAATTCATGGAATGTGAAGGACAATGAGAAATTTCTAGATTTCAGCTCCCTTTAAAGGTACAATGGATACAATTTATCTCCAATTTTCAGTGTCTTATGGTGAGGTTCCAGAATGCAACCACTGAAATTTCACTCCCAACCCCTTCCCTCTTGAAGCCTGTATCATTTTGTAGAAACATGGAATTTTGGATCAGTAATCCAGCACCCTACCACCGGGCCACCAGTGCCCCATGATTATGATCATCCTTTACATCCTTTCTCATTACAATAAAGCTCTGTACGGTCTGTAATCATGTACATATCTCTTCTGAATAATAAGAACAACATTGTTGTTTTGGCTCTTCTATTAATTAACCTTTTAATTAATTAAATTAACCTTCTATAAATCCCACTCTTTCTTAACACCGTTAGGTAATAGGATTCTATTGGACCTGGTATCTCAGCCACCTCTGGCTGAAGGCAGGAACAGTCTGAACAGCTCGCCAGTCCATCTCAGGGCCAAGACACACAACCATTCACACTCACACTCACACTCACACCTAGGGGCGATTTGGAACAGCACGTTAGCCTAATGTGCATGTCTTTGGACCGTGGGAGGAAACCCAAGTACCTGGAGGAAACCCATGCAAGCACTCATTGAGCCCAGGACTTGAACCAAGAACCTTCTCTCTGTGAGACAGATGTGCTAACCACTACACCACCTTGCCAACCCTTAAATACACTTTTAGATATATTATTATGGGTTATTTATGGATTTGTAATGTAATTCTTTACCGATGTTTTTTCCTTAATAAAATAATGATGGTGCACTGGGTCCCGAGTCCCCGTTTTGTTTCCTGTGCTGGCGTACATTACTGTGTGTTCCCAGTGCTTTTTTGATGCATCCTCTGAACATGCCCTGTAGGTCCAGTAAAAACAGCGGTGGCAGTGTGGTGAAATCCCAGTAGCATCATCAGCATCATTAACTACTAAGCACAAGTTACCAACATGGCTGTCACTGTCACCATCATTTTTGCATCTTGCACCGCAACATCATCAGAAAGAAATGTTCTCTTCAGTATCTTTGTGGCCTCAACTGACAACCTGTCGAAACCAGTGATGATCTCTTACACTGCCCCCTGCTGGAATCCTCCTAACTGACATCAAGTATGCGTCTGCGAGTGCATGACTTGTGTAGCGTCAAGTATTTCCCAACTGCTTTGACAACACCACACTTTCTCTTTCTCTCTCTCTCTCTCTCTCTCTCTCTCTCTCTCTCTCTCTCTCTCTCTCTCTCACACACACACTGGTGTATATAGGTAATTCCATGACAGCATGTCTGCCCTCAATAGGAGGAGGTGTGTATGAGCATGTATGTGTGTGTGTGTGTGTGTGTGTGTGTGTGTGTGTGTGTGCAGTGAAACAGCAGCAGCAGGCAGAACACGGTGGGGAAATAAAGCCCAGAGCTTAAGTAGAGTGAAGCAGAGATGGAGAAATAGAGAAAGAACTGAAAAAGAGAAAATAAAACGATGGATAATGGAGTGGATCTACACACAGCTTTTTTCTTTAGAAGTGTACATGTCTCTGGAGCCCCTGCAGGTGTATGTGATTTACCAAAAACACACACACAGGTGCATGCTTAGCCAATAAGACAGTGTGGTAAGGGTGAAGTAATCGCTGAGAGAGTCGTGTAGCTCAGACCGCATCGTCGGGAATCACATTCCGTAAACGAGCTTTAGAGAGAAGAATTTTCTTCATTAGCACAACATCAGCAGTGAATAACATTAAGACACGGCATAAAGTCAGGGAAAATTTCATCCTGTATCATTTCCATTAAACGCAGTTAGCATGTCGCTTAGCTACGTGGAACAACACAGGATCGATGTTATTTTTATTCATTTATTTATTTCTTTTTGCTCAGTGTTAAGTTCCAGCTATGAATTAAATTCTCACTCTGACGCATGTATGACACAGTGAACAAAAATAGCTTGTTTTTTCCCTACCTGTATGAGAACAGTGTGGTTAATAAGGCTTTTTATGGTCTCTGTTATCACTCCCTGAGGGGGGAGTGTGTGAGTGTGTGTGTAAGAGAGAGAGACAAAAGTGAAATGAATTACAGAGTCAGTACGAGCTTGTTTTCCTGCGCTAACCTTATTTTCAATGTATTTCGGTAATCTCAGTGCGAATGTCAGTGTCTGAAACTGAACAATCAGCACCACATTTACAGATTAGCCTTATTGTGTGGCCACTCGACGCATTCGGTTATCAAATGTTTATATTCCATTATTCCAAGTTATGCCTCCGCCGCTACATTTCCTACTATCATGTTTCAACCTGTTGCTCCTGCTGCATCACAGGGAAGTGTAACATGACATGTAACAGCACAACCATCCTCCACATGCATGAGTTAAAAGACTCCCAGGTTGGTTGATACTACTGATTGACAGTGTGTATACCCCTCGGACCCGCAGAGCACAACTAGTTTTTACCCACTGACAGCAATGACAAAAGCTTTTTTTTTTTTTTATCACAAACTGCATTATTGTGGGATGTCTTATGTAATGGGGTAGACCACTGGGGGCCAGACTCGAGATCCCTGTTACAACTAGTGTGCCACATGACTCTGACCTATAGGCTCGGATGGGGCGCTATCCGAAGCTCTACTAGGGTCAGTGTCTCTGTGACATCATCACCAACTGACTGATCTTCACAGGGTGTGAAGTCCCACACACACAACCATTCACACTCACACTTTCATTCATCTTCTGAACCGCTTATTCCTACTTAGGGTCGCAGGGAGGCTGGCGCCCATCTCAGCCGACTCTGGGCG
>JAOUQZ010048254.1:0-24944 GCA_028564935.1 Neosilurus hyrtlii | reverse complement strand
GCTTGAACGGTGGAAGCAGTCATGGATGTCCCCTTCTTACCAGAAACACTGTTGCTAGCATGTGGACGCCTTGACAACGCATCCGCATCAATGTTCTGTATCCCAGGCCAATACTTCAGGCTGAACTCATATGTTGAGAGTTCCGCCAACCATCTATGTCCTGCTGCATTCAACTTAGCTGTGGTTAGGACATTAATGTTAATGGGATGTTGTCTGTGTGAACCTCAAACTTGACTCCATAAAGGTAATCATGCAGCTTGCTGGTAATGGCCCATTTCAAAGACAAAAATTCCAGATTACGAGTGGGTTAATTCTTTTCTGATAGAGAAAGGCTTCTACTGACAAAAGCAACTGGACACAACCCTTCTCCTTGATCCTGATAAAGGACACCTCCCAAATTTTCTCTACTAGGTAGCTTCGGGTTAGCAATTGCCAGGACAGGTGCCTCTGTAAGACTTTGTTTTAATGTCTCAAAAGCTCTCTCACAATCTTCATCCCACCTTGCCACAAACGGCTCTGAGGGGTGACACCACTATTATACCACTATGATACCACTATTTCATTTCCATTTCTGATGTTGAGTTACCTTCCTCTTTGAAGTGGGTTTTCACTTTAGTCCTTCTCCCTGGCCTTACAGTCACAATGCAGCCCTGTAGTAACTGATTGAGTGGATGACAGACTCTGAAAATATCTTTCACAAACCATCTGTAATAGCCACAAAAACCTAGGAAAGAGTGGAGAGCAGTGATGTTTTCTGGGCGGGGCCTCGATTTCACAGCTTCAATCTTCAATCTTTCTTTCTGTAGCAATGCTGTTGCTAGAAACAACATGACCAAGGTAGGTTACAAAGGAGCAGCAGAACTGACATTTATCCAAGGATAATTTGGGTCCCTCCTCCTTCAATCTGTCAAGCACTTTAAGAAGGCACTGCTCATGTTCCTCCAATGTTCTCCCAAAAACGATTGCATAATTGAGATACACCAATACTTTCAGTAGGTTTATGTCACCGACAGTTCTCTCCATAACACGTTGAAATGTGGCTGGTGCTCAACAGATGCCTTGTGGCATTCGCTCAAATTGATAAAATCCCACTGGACATGTGAATGCAGTCTTTTATTTGTCAGCAGCACTTAAAGGGATTTGATAGTAGCCGCTTCGGAGATCAAGCACGCTGAACCATTTGCTATGGTGTTGTGTTTCTATGGTCTCAGTTACTCCAACTATGTCCCCAGCAAACTCAAGTTTCAAGCACATATAACTATCATATGAATATTGGTCCACACTAAGGCCCCAAATCTCCAGGCACTCAATAGGGGTCAAAGGCAGGTGCTTCGGATACTTGTCATAAAAGGAGCAATACAGCAGGGTAACTTGGGACCCGCTATCAAGCAGAGCCTTGGCGTAAATGCCCTCAATTTGTACAGAGACAATAGAGCTAGGTCCACTACACTCTCAGGCAGATTAGCCTTGCTTTCTTTTGGCGTGTCAAACTTTGTGGAACGTGTTTTCTCCGGAGCATCAGGCCGTTTCTATACTGAGCCCCTGGGAAGTTTCCCATCAGCTGTTTTGTTTTCAGGAGACACTTATTCACTTTCCGGAGATTTTCTGGGTTTTCACACTCCCGCTGGAAGTTACCATCTTCACCGCACCTGTAGCAAAAGCCATCAGCACGGTACTGAGGTTTAAAACCTCTCTTCTTCCCACATGCATATTTTCCAGAAACTTTCTGGGCTACATGCTGTGGTGAACTTCCTGGTGTAGCTACAGAGGCAGACAGCAAGCGTGCAACATCACTTTTAAGTCCCTGGAGTTCCTTTTTGAGGCTCTTTGCAGGGTCATTCTCCACTATGACAGGTACTGGTGTAGACTCTGGCTGTTTTGGCACCACTGACGCTGTAGCACACCCCGCACACCTAACCAAAGATGAGGAAGCAACCTTTTTTACCCTTTCTCTCTCAAGGGTCAGCCCCTCTTCTTCTCTCCCATCACGAAGTAGCTCAGTGAAGCTTGGAGAAGGCTTTAGTTTGTAAGTCATTCTTATACAAAGAGCAGCAAGATCATGAGTGAGAGCACCTCTTGCAATTTGTTCAATGCGTGCCTGGTTCATGTCAGTCATGTCAATTCCACCTTACCGATGGACAGCATGCAACAGCTTATCTAGTCTGAGTAAGTATTCGGACAGATTTTCAGCTTCTTGCTGGAATGTGTTACGAAACCTCACCATGAGGTCAGCTGCACTGTCTGTAGTCCCAAAAGCTGTTTCTAGGGCCTGAAGATACTCACTGGCAGTGGCATGGGGGTAAGTGTCTCTCAAACCACAAACAATATCTGCTGCTGGCCCTTTAAGACTTGCAGCTACTCTCTGCTTCTTGACAACATCATAACACTAATACTTATCCAGCATGTGGGTGGTCTGTTTCGCCCAGGCATCATACTCCTCTTCCCCATGGGGAGTCTCATGCCTGTGAACAAGTGACGTTTGCGATAGCCTTGTCCAGCCAAAGGATCATTTTTATTTGGTACTAGTGAGGAGATGGCATTCACAAGCTCTGTGTTCAGGTCTGGAGCAGTGGGTGAAACAGGAGGTGGGCTAAGCAAGCCTGTGACATCATCTAAAGTCTTCCCCTCACGGGCTAGGAATGATACTAGCTTAGACTGAAACCCTCCCTTGTCCACAGGTACGAAGGTCTTGGGGACACTCACTACCCAAAGTCCTACTTGGTCTCCAGCTACTAACTGTACAGGTACGTCAATCATAGTCATATTATTTGTGGTTTCAACTAGGACCAACTGCCTTTTATCAGTGTGTAGTAAACGCCGTCCCCTTACTTTACAATGACCAAATATTTTAGCACCATCAAGTACCTTATAAATGGTCTCGTCAGTAACTTCAAGAGAAACCTCACTAAGCACAATTGTTTTCCTCACCTCAATACCTTTGTCTTCACACCAGTCAAATAGTTGTTTTGACTCCATGTTTTGTTAGCTTCATAAAAAACACTCACAAAGGAAAAATTTAGTGTCTATGGGCTATAGCTATCTCTGTTAGGATTGACTTCACTATCTATTCACATTTGTTTTGCTCACAAACACAAGGAACAATATCAATCAAAATTCTGGATGAGCCCCCACGTGTAGCCCTCCTCTCTCAACTCTAATTTGTTACAGAGTTGTCATGGCATACCCCGTAATACCAGATAACACCTTGTGCATGGGAGGCGAATTGGAGGGAGTCTACAAAATATTAACTTTGGGATTAAGTCTATTTCCATGCAAGCGTATGATTCTGCCTAGATTGCAGAGAGGCCTGGTTAGCTTAGTTTATAGCTAAATAGTCAATGTGTCTAAAAAGTCTACCTTAACCCCATTTATCAACATAAATTAACATTTCAACTGCAAACATACACATAGCAACAACACACAGGTCCCTTAACACATAACAGGGTATCACCCTTTAAAATTTCCCTGGTGACCCACCAAACAATGAAATGAAATAAAATAAAATAATACCCAGGGTTTTTTTCCTTATAATAGTCAATTATGGTACAATGTCGTTGGTGCGCATGTAGGAGCTCATTTGATTCCTCATTAAAAGTATTTCCTCAGTACTCACTGATCCTTAAAGATTCAGAAAAGCTTAGCAGTAGTTTCCTCAAACCCTCTGTTTCATAGAGCCATGTGGCACGAGATGGACAAACCAATCCTGGAGACAGGTCCGTGTGAAACAGCGGGAAGTTACGAGCACCCTCTACAGCAGCAACAGCAGCATGCGTGGCAGCAGCAGGCAGACAGACTTGTAGGCTCGAGGCACACTATGCAGAAATTCACAACACTAATAAACTTACTATTCGTTCCCATAAGTGTTCATGTTGTCATCAGTTCCCATGTAGTGTCCATACTCACTTAGAAACTCGCCGCAAAATGTGTCTGCCACACACAGTCTCCTTTTCCCAGCAAGTGAAGACGAGGCTAAATAGAATTAGCATGCAACAGAAAATGGCGCTGCCAAAAGCTAATATAATTTGCGGCTAAACAGCTCCAACATTGCTAACTCTTATATTTTGTACAATATAACCTCCAGATAAAACCTCTGGTTTTAAGTTTTAGTAACAACAATATAACTTTAAACAGTTTCAGTTGGCTTACAACTCGCTATTTACGTTCTGTCGTTATTCTTTTCCTCCGTTTTTTTCCTTCTCCATTAATTCTCCTCCCAAAATCCGGTCGGTGATTGACATACATTTCGGACTGTCACTGATTGGATGATAACAGATTGACACCTGGTTACCCAAATAAACTGAGGAAATGGCATGAGACATTCTAAGACTACTAAGAACATAGGACATTTTACTACCTTCCCAAATAAAACACCAAATGTGCATTTCTTTACATTAATACAAACTTTTTACACACTGGGAGTAATTTAACTGAAAATACTTCCAAATATGCTGCCTATTTGTTACCCAAACACATGTTTAAAGAAACACAATATTACCATTTGTAGCAGGGCACTACACTTTGCTTTGTGTTTGTCTCTCCTGAGGAAAAACATTCCTCATTCATTAGAGAGGCCAGAAAGGCAAATAAAATAAATCTGTAGAAGCAACTTGAGACAAACCAGTAAAAGCTGACTACATACGTTTAGCTCTATATCAGCTCTGAAAATTAAGTTTAACAAAGGAACTACATTCTTTAAAAAAAATTGGGGACCAAAATCTATTTTTTGTGTAAAAAGTAAAAATCCTAAAACACTTACAGCAAGGCAAAACTTGTGTCAGTATTGAGCAGGCACCCACACATGAACACACATTGAGGAAGCCCAGGCAAGGAGATGAGCTGTGCTGATAAGAGAAAAGTACAGCAGTGAAATACAAATCTGCTAGATTATGGGACTTGTGGGTGGATGAGTGGTGAAGGGTTTCAATTATCACAAATCTTATGTGTGTATGCACTTGTGTGCCTCTAAAAGTGTATGCACTGACTGCAAAGCTAGAGTTTCCAAGCATTAACTGTATTGGAAGTACTGTAAGAGAGAACCTGAAAACATGATTCAAAGAGTATATGAAAAATTGGTGTGTAAAAAGGTACAAAAAAGCAAACCAATATGACCCAAGTAGTGTTGCTATTTACAGCAGGTATAGAAAACAATCACTGCCCCTCAAAATATTTACATTTTGTTTTGTTGCATCCTAAAATGAAGACACATACAAAACATATTTATTCAGCTGTAGTTATAATAACAAAATTCCAGGATGAGGGAACTATGCATAAATAATCAGAAATACTAAGATGGGTATAGGCACACCCCACTTTTGCTTTGATTACAACCCTGCACATCCAGGCTCTGCAATATTTGGCCACTTTTTTTTACAGAAGCTTATTTAAATTGGATTAGTGGACTCCAAACTTCAAGAAATTTAACAGATTTTCAGTATGGCCTGTCTGGGATTTGACTAGGACACACAAAGATACACAAGGAAGTGCCAGAATATACAGGTGAAGTATATTTGGTAGTGATTCAGCCTAACTTCTCCCCTGCTTGAAAAGGATGCTTGATCCTGTCGTCGCCGCCACATACCCCACTGCCCATCTCAGGCCATGAAGCAGTCCAGCATGCAGCAACTACCATTACCCCTCCATTCCCAGAAGAAAAGGTACTCAGTCACCAGCATCATTTGCATTTTTTTCTTCTTGGGACATGGCAGGCTAGGAAATCTCCCAATACACTTGATCAAGCCAAGTACTCAATAAAAATGATCCAGGCCTACCTGATTGAGCAGTTAATCAATGCTAGGCCTTGAATAGGCATTGAATTCAGACACCACATCAACTTTATTGTAGTCTACACGGAACTGGATTGATTCATTGAATTTGGGGAGCCAGACCACAAGTCTGCTTCATCTGCTGTGTGATTGCTCGATTACCCCCACATTAAGCATACCCCTGAGTTCATCCTGAACCACCTTTTTGTTTGTGCTTAGGGAATCTATATGACTGCATACAACCACACTGGGTGGAGTCATAATCTTAAACAATCTGCTCTCTAGGACAAGAAGAGGAGCTCTCCACAGATGACAGTTTTACAAGTCTGAGGTTGTATATTTAAAGTGCACAGCCTGTTGACTTCATCCACTTGCTATGTGACTCCAGAGGACAGTTACCACTTGGCAAGTAATCCCCAATGTGGGAGGTAACACTGATGACTGGTGCCATAAAACTGCATCCAGAAATGTTGTACAATGGCACTGCCTCTGGGTGTTAAGTTGTGTAAACCATTATGACTAACGTAAAAGCAATACCCACATGCATTCCTATTTATTGGCCCAAGGAGATCCATCGCAATTCTTTTGAAGTGGATCTCAATTAATACGAGAGGGCACAATGGTGCTTTTGGAGTAGTGTAAATGTTACTTCATCCTTACATAGTAGTCAGGAAGTAAGCACAATTTGTTTACACTGTTACGCTGTCACCAAGAACATAAAAATGGCATGGTATTAAAAATGATTTCACATTGACAAATCATTCAGCAGCATATGTTTTATCTACATTGGGGGGGGGGGGGGGGGGTTGATTCCCCACTGATCCCCCACTGATCTTGTAAGTTTTCCTGTTTACAAAAAAATAACTCCTTATGTTTTATGGTAAGTTTATTTTAAAGTCCCAGTGTCAAGATATCACCTTGAGTCATTACTTGCATTATTTTTAATAAAATGTGTAAACGTTTCATTGAAATATGACTCTATTTCATAAATACTGCTAATTTTAAATTTCCTGCCAACATGGGTCCAACTTAGCTTTGAGAGGTTCTGTCTTTTGTGTGTGATATTAGCAGGGGAACACACTCATAACGTCAGTCTTGACATTACTTAGCAAGCTAGTATTTCCTAAGCAAAATGTGCACAGAGCGAACACAAGTTGCTTCAAGTGTGCAATGTGCATTCTTATAGTCCCACATTTAAATTAGTGAGTCTACAGTCCTCGGCCCTATACAATAATGTATTTAGAAATAACTGTTTTAATTGATATTAACTTTACAGTTGGTTCAAGGGCTCTTAGAGGCAAGCCAGAACACAGACACACACGCTTGTCTGTAATGCACAAGTGTGTGCTTGGTCTAAATTATTCAGTTTAGCAAGCCACTGATTAGCTGAATCACATGTTTAGACAATTAGAAGTTCAACTTTATCTTGAAGTTAGACAAAGCTTGCATGTGTCCAAAGATTTTATATCTAGAGAGGAAAAGAAAAGAAAACACAGGAACGAAAGGTAGCACATTAATGCCAGTTCGTGCAGCATGATATGTCAGCGAATGTGTTTGCTTCACTAGTCATTTAAAAGTATATCTGTTTTGGGAATAATAATGAATTAGGAGATATCGATGGCCTATCTGTGCAGGATGCCTTCTTTTGCTTGTCTGGTTTGGTGTATGTTCATATTCCAAAACGGATGTATGCATTTTATATTGGTTTGGCTTCACATTTCCCTTTGAGGGCATTAAAATTCTGATTTGACTCTTTGTTCCACCTGAATCAGTGCCTCAGAGTAAAAATGTTCCAGTTGTCCAGCGCATTCTTCCATTTCAATAGCATTTACCCTGATATTAAATCCATGTTCTTCAGTCTCCATGTAATTGTTTACATGCAGCACTACCCCTGAATACGAAATCAGCCATGACTTCTGGTTTTCTGAACTTCTTTTGTTCAAGTGGGAATTACAAGATTTTCGAGTTTTCATTTGTCCGATGGCAGTTTTGTTTACTTTTTTATGTAGAATATACGTATATACAATATAAAAATACCAGTGAAATAGAGACAAAATGTAAAACACACTAGATAATACTATGTATGCAAATGTGTGTGTATGTATATATAAACACTTCATTTCCTGGCGCATCCTGTCATCGCACTCATCGTATAACAGCTCAAGCAAAAGATGCAACCTCAGCCTTTCTTAATCACATGCTGACCCGAACTATCCACACTTAACAAACGTAACAAACTCTTGTCTTTCTGCCGCCACAGAAACAAAGCCCTCCTACTGACTGTATATAAACTGTGGTAATGGATGTTCTTATTAAATCCCCTGATGCTTGTCGGTATGAAAATGTAGACTTTTTATTTTTCTCATATATATATATATATATGGTATATGAGAAAAATAGAGAGAAGATTTCAGTTTTTGCAGTGTGACTAAATACTTTTTTGCCCAACTGTGTGTACATGTGTGTGTGTGTGTGTGTGTGTATATATATATACACACACACACATGTACACACAGTTGGGCAAAAAAGTGTTTAGTCACACTGCAAAAACTGAAATCTAAGTAAGATAAAATATCTTAGATTTAGGTGTTATTTGATTATTTTTTTGTATGATAAGATAATTTTTCTCACCAAGCAGTTTTTATGTTAGAGTATTTGACTTGTTTTAAGCATTTTGGTACTAAATTATCTCAATAAGATTTACAGCTTGTTAGTGAGATTTTTATGACCTATTCTGAGTAACGCATGCTTGAAACTAAAATATTACTGTTACGAAGCCATTTCAACAATGCTCACAAGTATAGAAATGCTTTTTCAAAGTAAAAAAATCTTATTTCAGGCATCAAATACGAAATCATGACTTTTACACAATTTTATCTGTTTACATGAAACACATGTCAGCCAGATGGAATCCACTGTTTTATTTTCAATTAAACAGTAGAATATATGAACTTATATTAGTACAGATGCCTACTTTTAACTGACACTTTATATTTTAACATTTAACATGTAACATTTCAAACAATTTCAAACAGAAATATTTCTTTGTATTCTTTGTTGATAACTTTTCATCTACTATGAAAGTTCCTTATTGATCTTCCAAGTTACAAGGTGGGTTTAACTGCATGTCCTGTGATATCTGGGGAGCACTGTGAGTTATTTTTCACCGATGTATAATTCTATTATATCCCCAAGATGGTATTTTACTTGCACAAAGGTTTGGCTTTTGCTGCTGATTGTGTAATAAGAGGTAAAATCCACCAGCTTCTTTGCATCCACCAACTCAGTGACCTCTGCAAGATATAGAACCTCAACTTGATACGCCATCACATTTCGATCATAGTGTATTGTTTAAAAGGGTTGATATTCCAAACAATAATGCATGGGATCAAGATATATGCTTTTGAGCAGTCCAAATTCTGGCATATCACCATTCACAACTTTGGAAAGGATCACTGACTTCTGAACTTGCCAATATTTTAAAAATTGAGCTTTAAAGCCCATTGTTTAAAGAGGCAATGTTAAGATTCAAACCGCATACACATATCCCTAACCACTGGACCCAAAGATTTAAACTGTGATGGCAAATGTATAAAATCACGCTGTTTAGGTGTAATATTGCTTTATGGGGAAATCTTCTTCCAATGCTTCATATGATTTTCAGTGAGTGACTTCAATCTAGAAACAGTTGCAATGGGAGGAACAGGTGTGAACACTAACTGCACATCTATATTAGCTCATGTATCAGATACACATATTATCTTTCAAACCCTCTAAAACAAATGGTAATATCCTTAACAGGACAGGAATTTGCCCAGATGACTGTTTTAATTTTCCCTCACTTGACTTTAATGTACTGAGTGAACTTGGGGATCTCTAACATCCAGAACACAGAGGAACATGGAAATAAACCCAGAACACAGAGCTGTACCCTCCAGAACCACATGCATGATGTCTTGTGAAGTTTGTTGTATAAAAGCAGGAAATGTATGACTGTATGAATTTCAAATTATGACTCCATCACTTAATAATATTCTCCCTTTGTACAATATTTATACCATGTTGGCACCCCCGTTTTATCACATGGTCAGTTGGGGGGGGGGGGGGGTCAGGTGCAGCAGGCTACCTGTTCAAATTCAGGCCGTTGGAAATCATGGAACAGACCACACCATGGATGAAGGTGAAGGACTTTATTTCGGGAATGGATGCTACAACAGTGGCAGTATTGAAAGGTAAAAGGTTCATTTGCTTTTGACTGTCTTTGCAAGTTAAGCTATTTGTGAAGTTGGCTAACAAGCGCTTATGCTAATTTTAACAAACAGGTTTACTTGCCGTTTACCTCGTTAATGTGGGCTAGAAACGGTTATAGTTGCATAAACAGTCGTGCTGTCGATGTTCTTGATGTTGTTGTATTGGATGAAGCTGTTTTAAGGAACATATTGTGGGCAGTTATCTGAATTTTACTTGGCCTATTTTGTTGGCTAATTTTAGCATGGTTGCTGCAGTGGGGGGTGCGTGCGCTCGAGAGAGACTGAGTTCAGAAGGAGATGAGAGAGATAGAGGGTGGCTGTACTTACTACACACAACCCTGAGTGATGTGATAAAGTGAACTACATGTATTTAACATGTACATGTGTTAATTTAACATGTCCTGAGCACATTCTCAAATACAGCATGTGACTCACCAATCAGGTTATAACAATATACTCTACATGTGGTGGATGGTAAGAGCACATATAGAGATTGTGTTTTTATATGACAGGTATTGACAGTCGAGAATGCCTTCATTTATTTTTAATTTAGTAAATGTAACTTCATCATATCTTTTGAACCCTCACTTTAAAACTGAAAGATTTATAATAAGCATTCTCCTATAGACATTTAATAGATCATTAAACATTTACTGACAAGATTAAAATGTAATATTTAATATGGCTAATGTCTGTAACTCACTAACGCAGGACTGCTGCATTCTACTTTACCTGTATTTTAAATGAATATTTATTATCAATTGATTTTGTCATGGTAGCAGCTTCAGGTTCTGACTCTGGTGGTTCAGCTATAAAGAGGAGGGAGAGAGAGAAAGAACACTCCAACTGACAAAACACTTCAGACTAATTATTCATCTAAAAGTAAGTAACTTTGAATATGTGTATGTTTCTTCAAGCTGTAATGGTAGAAACAGAAACAGTGATTGTAATTTTCTTTCAATAACAGTAGCACCTGAAACTACTGACAGCCCACAGAAACAGGCAAGACACTACAAAGTTCTGTAGAAGCTATACAAAACCAGGCCCAGACCCAACAAGAAGGATGCTGTCCAACTGTTGGACCTCGAATACCATGCAAGATGGGCTTACATTGACTCTGATGTTATGAAGGAGCAGGAAAGACCTACCAAGATGCTTCAAGCATATCCCTGCTTCAGAGAAGTGGATCATGTAAGCAAATCGTTTTTACTGATTTATATTTACTATGAAGTAGTAAGACATTAGTTTACACATTATAAAATGTTTGCCATGTTGTAATTTTTAATATGAAAGAAGCCGATATTGGCCAGTTTTGTTTTGCACAAATTATTTCAGAATTCTTAAAGCAGGTTAGTCCACAATCTCCACTTTCATATAGGTCCAGAAACATGTTACTCGCTAGAGTTTGCTTGGAATGTAGAATTTAAGTTATTTTTGTATCGGTCCTTCCGTGGTAGATAATGTATAAACTGCAGCGAATCCTCAATCAAGTAAAATCCCACTTCATACCTGAATTGAAGAACCGCTGGGGGACCTTTTTGTGAGAAGATCCAGTTTTATGGAGTTTTCAAAAATTTCATGAGATCTCCACTGGCAGAAAAAGGTAATTTGATAGAGAATCCATAGGCTGGCCACAGTAGTTGGTGCTGCTTGTGCTACTCAGCTTTCAGACATCCACCAAGTATTCACTGTTTCCCTCGTGACCTCATATCTCGACATGTCTCAACATGTCCCGAGCTGACCCTGAAGGCTCACACCTTACTTCGCTTAGGACTGTCATTTTGTTTCTTTTCAAGAGTCGACATTTTGTTCCAATGTTCTGTGTTCAAGGACAGTCAAGCAATACTCATACAGAGTGGAATGGGCCCTACATAAAATAATAAAATAATCTTACACACACTTCAGTGAATAAACTTCTCATACAATAGTCACATAAATCATTCAATAATCAAATAGTGCACTAAATACATACACTTGCTCTGCTATAGGTATAACCATAAACAATTTAAATATGCATGTCATTTGATAGTATGATCAGCGCTCTGAAAGACATCACATCTAAAGATCTGCTTCACCCTCTACTGTCTACTTTGAACAGATTAGGAATTACATCCTAATGCTCCTTCCAGAATTCCCAGTGATCTGTTCCCTGTGTTACCATCAGCAGATAAGTCATCTGGTTTATTCCATGGTTAAGGAGTCCTTCCCTCACCCTTGTCATCTCCCATTAAGGCCACCTTCCATAGGCATGAAAAGAACATGAATGAGAACAAAAATGTTTACAGATATGTAAACAGCAGACTTAGGATGAGAAATCAAACTACTGTGGGAAAATTTAGGGAAGCATATCTACCTCTGTGGTAAAAATTATATACAATTACATTAAATTTTACTCATTCATTCACTAGAAATTATGGAACAATGGTACTTTCACACCTTATTGGGACATCCAACAACCCTGGGCACTATATGCAACACTCTCCTCCCTCAGCCTCTTCTTAATTTATAACTGAGCTACAGGTTCAAAATTTCATTACAAAAGGACAAAAAATTTGAAATATAGCAACCTAATTAAGTGAAAAGAATCTCTTGTCACGACAAGTACCTGCTAACTATAAAGAATAAGTGTGCAAACATTCATATATAGTACAGTATACAGTACCATAGACAGTGAGAGACATGGCTGGCCTTTGATAACCCAGTTAGCTGCACTGGGGGGACAGCAGTGACAACCTGTTGATAGTGGGGCCTGAACCCCTGACCTTAGTATCAGTAATCCAGTACCCTACCCCCGGGCCACCATTGCCCCTCAATTTCTGTATTCATGCTCATGGGTCCAAAACACACAGTAACAAAAGTTTGTACTCACTAGCTCGGAACAAGCAGGGTTCAACAGTTGGGTAAATTTATTCTGCTTTTCTATCTAAAATGAGATTATAAAATGTGAAATGGTGCATGTTATATTTACCTTACCTTACCACACTCCAACTCAAGTTAATCAGCTATATTCCATATGTATATATAGCATTAGCACAAACGGATATCATGTAAATAACTCCACAAAGCAGAGTGTAAAAGAAATATGAGGAGAAAAAAAGATTACATTTTCAACAGCTTTGCATTGAAGTGTTTTGAACATACTTCAGCTGATAATACCACATCTATTCACCATATCAGTGAATATTTTGAACAAAATCTCAAGAAATCTCATATGCAAATCTCAATAGAACTCAGACTCTGTTTTGCCCGAGATCACTCGGCCTTCCTGCATTGATGTCATCACCGAAGATTCCCAAAGATTATTGCTTTCATCAGAGGGTTGGGGTAGAGATAAAAAAGTGCAAGAAAAAGAACCCCATTGTTAATTTGTTGATGTTAGCCAATACTACACCTTCAGTTATACCTTTAAATTTCTTAGAAGCTCTTAGAAGCTCTAAATCATCCATAACATTAAAAACATAAACACTAACACGTGAAATAAATAACATTGATTCTCATCTCATTACAGTGGTATCTGCCTAGGAGTGGGATGTATTAAGCAGAAAATGAACAGTCAGTTCTTACATTTGATGTCCTGGAAGCAGGAAAAATATACAAGCATAAAGATCTGAGTTTGACAAGAGCCACATTGCTAAATGAATGTCTCTATTCATGTCCAAAATTATATATTTATTCCAAATTATATATTTAGATATATAGACTTTCAATTAAAAAAATATTAAATTAATAGTTGATTTAAATTAAATTAAAAGTTTAATACCAAAATTCTCATTTAATTATCAAGAAAAAAGAGAGTGGGTATTAAATCACCTTATGGTGAGCATCAGGTTGCTTCCATCCTGAAAAATTCAAAGGCCATTCTCAAGAATAAGGTCAAGTAGAAGTTACTAGCTGGCAGAGGGTGAAAGTGAATTGGGATTTTTGTTTGTGAATGATGCCTGAATCAAGCCATGTATAACGTCATCATTAAATAAACTTGCTTCTGTCTGCTCTGACCAAATTAATTTTCTCTGAGGATAGGGTTTTCCAGCAGGATAAGGCTGTATGCCAGGTCAGTCAAGGCGTGGGCTTAGAGCCACCAAAATCAAGACCATGTCACTGTCAGTCCAATCCCCCAGAACTGAACTCTACTAGAGTTATACTGCTTAAAACTGAATATAATCTTGTGTATAACCAGTGGTAAATTTCTGCAATTAAGTACTTATGTGGCAATATTTTTGTGGATAACTTGGGGGAACTGTTGTCAGGTTTGTGAACCCTTTAGAATTTTTAAGATTTATAAATGAATATGATTTAAAACTATCCAATTAGAAGTTACTAAACAAATATTACACTTGGTCATTAATTTAAGTATATAACAGTAATCAAGTATTGCATATCTGTGAGTAGCAAAAATATGTGATCCTTTGCTTTCACACCCCCTTGTGCAGTAATAACTGTAACAATGTTTGTGTTAACTTTTGATCAGTCCTGCACATCGACTTGGAGAGATTTCATGAACTGCTCACACAATATTTCTGTTAGATTAAGGACAGGACTTTACTCAAGATTCAGTTGACAGTCATTTTCGTTCTGACATTTTTCTTTTTCACTGGTGTAATTCACTCACTTATTTGCCAAGCCACTTAATCCTATTAGAGTCAGGGGAAGGCTAAAGCCTATCTCAGCTGATACTGGGCGAAGACTGGGCACACACTGAACAGCTCACCAGACCATCACAGGGCAACACACAACCATTCACACTCACACCCTGTGGCAATTTGGAACAGCCAATTAGCCTGAGGTACATTTCAAGTGCCATCCACAAGGTATGACATGGTGGTGCAAAATAGTGGAGTGAAAACCTTCCTTACTCAAGATCCCTTTTACTCTGTACAATTCTCCCACTTTACCACCACCAAAGTACACCAAACCATCACATTTCAACCACTACTCCAACTTTTCATTTGTTCTGTGGCTTAGAAATGTTTTCTACACATTAGACTTAGATAAGTCTATCTTTAGCATCTTTTCCCCCCAATCTTACTGTGTTTGGTGTCTGTGCTCTGTTGCCCATCTTAATCTTTTACTTTTATTGACCAGTCTCAGATATGACTTTTTTTTTGCAACCCCAAGAGTCGTCTCTTCGCTGTTGAAGGAAAGACATGATTCATGGGTACTTTTTAATAAAGCTTCCAGTCAAGGACCGGTCAGGTGTCTGTTTCTCAAACTAGACACTCTGATATACTTGTCCTGTTGATCAGTTGTTCACTGGGGCCTCAGATTTCCTTCTATCCTGGTTAAACAGTTTGTGCTGTTCTGTAAAGAGAGTGGCACACACCGTAGGACGACATCTTCAGTTTCTCTTGTGGAATAGTCTTTATTTCTCAACACAAATATATACTGATGAATTTCAAAAAAAGGTTTTTGTTTTTTCTGGCCATTTTATAAAGCTTAATAATAGCCAAAAGAAGGTCAATTTTATTGCTCTTTTAATTAGAGCAACAGATCAACTTCTGTGCTGAGATAATTGCAAAAGGTTTTTAAAATTATCTATTATGCGTTTAACATGTTTAGCATTTTAAACTTGGATTAGTGTACACAATGTACTATTGGAACACATGTATGAAAGTACATCTATGTAGATAATCCATTAAAATTCCAGCCGTTTCCACCAATAATAGTTATTTACAACATTTGCAGTGACCAAGAGTCTTTCTGGGAAAAAAAATCCTTTTTGATTGAAATAAAAACACGTGTTTCTTTCAAAAACAAGAAAATTAAAGTAACCACAAACTTTTAAAACTGTACTGTATAATTTAAACTATTGTATATATACATCCATACACAAAATTTCAAAAAGTCAGTTTTCCCGCCAATATGCTTCTGGCTTGTTAATGTGATCTTTAACAAACAGTAGAAGGGAAGTAATTTTCTTTTTGGAGTGCAGTGACTTTTTCCTTGTACACCACTTTTGCCAAGCTCTTTTGTGATGGCTATGTCAAGTCAAGTCAGTTTTATTTGTATAGCGCTTTTTACAATTGGCATTGTCACAAAGCAGCTTTACATAGTAAAAGAAATTAGGGAGGAATCTAAAAACTTTTCTCTACAACCCCCTACACATCCCTAATGAGCAAGCCCGCGGCGACTATGTAACCTCTTCCAACCTGATGAGCATGAACAACTTTTTCTGAGGTACTCACAAATCTTCTTTGATATACTTTCACAAATGTCTTGTGATGGCCAGTTCTTTAACAGGGTGCTCACTCACACCTGTCATCCATTTGACTAAAAACACCCGACTCTCAGTTTCTCCATTAAATTGACCTGCTAATCCTAGTGGTTCTCATACTTTTGCCACTCAGAGATATGTAATATAGACTGTTGAGCACATGCAGTCTTGTATTAAGTGAGAATGGACAAATTCCATATGCAAATGATTAGTATCCTAATTTCTTGAATGATTAAATGGCGTAAATATAAGAAAAGGTGATATGACACAAGGGTGGCACAGTGGCATAGTAGTATATTATGTCTGCTTCACGGGAAGAAGGTCTTGGGTTCAAGTTCTAGGCTCAGTATGGGCGATTCTATGTGGAGTTTGCATGTTCTCCCTGGTTCTCTCTGGGTACTGTTTTCCTCCCACGGTGTGAAGTTTATGTGTGTGTTGGCCCTATGATAGTCTGGTAAGCTGTTCAGGGTGTGAGCTGCCTTTGCCCAGAGTCATCAGAAAAAGGATCCAGCCTCCCCGTGACTGTAATAAAATTAAATGGTCTGGCAAATTAATAGACAGATGGTGATGTAACACAATGGTAAACACATCTCACTCCTATCTTGTGTAATGTCTTTAAGTTCAAATTTTATTTGTCACATACAAATTATACACAATATGTAGTGAAATGCTTAGTATGACTGCCCAAAATGTAGGAATAAGCTATTAAAGTAACAAGAAGAAAAGAACAATAACAATAACTAAACTTTTTAAATGTTTTTTTAACTTTTTAATGTGTCACAAGACATCATATTTGAACTTAATTTATATTTATAAAATACAAAAGAGTTTGTCAGAAAAAATATTTAAAATATTTTCTTTTTTAGTTCAATGAATGTTCACATGAATTGACTTGTCAAGCATTTTTCATTTTATTGAATTTTGTAATTTCCACATTTTTGGAATATATAAACAACTCAAACATTTTTATCAAAACCAATTTTATTGCCCTGCTCTTGCAATAAAACATTTCTTAAAAAATATATTTTGGCATACTTCCATGATGGGTACACTATTAAGACATTCTGAAGAATGAGAAAAATGTGCAACAAGTAATACTGAACAATATATAATTATACTTGCTTTTGGGAATTTACACTTAACAAATGGTGCAATAAATGACATACCTCCTGACATACTGAGATTTCATTACCAAATTATGTCCTATTATTAAGTGAACTACAACGTGATTACTAATTTGGTACAAGAAATGTAACTAACCCACTGACACACTGAACCTTGAAAACATGAAACACAATGTACCTTGTAAAGTGTCAAAAGTCTAAAACACTGAAAAATGAAAATACATCTTTTTGACACCAAATAATTCAAAGCTAAAGCACAAGACTAGACTTTATGGAAAAAGACACTAGAACACGTGTTTAGTATCAGCTGTAAGAAATATTTACCAAGGAACATTTCAAACATGAATCTACACAAATCATTTTAATTCATTCAAAGTGCAATCTGTGTTGAAATCAGGCACAGACCAATAACTTGCTTATGATGCATCATAAGCAACCAACCTACATATAATGAATATAATAGATACCAACCTACATATAATGAAACAGACAATTCTTTTTCAACTTCACAAACAAAAGGAGGGGTTCCAAGTAATTCTAACAACTAGTTAACAGCAAGCAAACCACCATTCAAATAATTTCTCATAGACTGTCAAAAGTAGGTACAGGTACATATAAAATGACTGTATTTAAATTGATAGGGAAACTAATAAGTGAAAGGAAGGTGAAAAGTACAGAACTAAACACACAATAGATTGTTGCATCTGAATAATTTGACAACCAAACAGTGGAGTCTTGTTGTAGCCTAGAAGGAGAGCAGGTAGGTAAGTAAAGACGTCTACTGCTGATCTCTTTTGGCTAGAGCTTCTGCTTCCTGGAAAGAAGTAAATACAGTATTTTAGCATCAGCAAAGCAATTAAAAGCTAAAGAATTACACAGGTTTACCCAAAACATTGGCATTGCAGCTACTTTCACTATGAATATGACAGAAAGACAGTAACTGTATAAAGAGTACAGAAAATTATTCCATTTTTGAAATTGAGAGCTTTGCTCTACAGCTCAGCCCTCTATTCACCACAGTGGAGCAGTGCAGCATCTTTATCTCTTCAGGTGCAACAAAAATGTGTCCATCCATCTCCAGTTTCATTTTCCCATCACTTGTAAATAAGATGGCAAGATACTTGAACTCCTTTACTTAGGGTACTAACCCTGACACAGGGCGTGCATGGCACCCTTTTCTGGCTGAAAACTATGGTCTCCAACTTGAAAGTGCTGATCCTCCTCTCTGCCACTCCACATTCAGGTGAAAACTATTCTGGTGTGAGTTGAAAGGACAGAATCTTAAGGCCAGACTCCACCACTCATCTACACCTACAAATTTTGTCCATAAAAATTATAAACGTAATCAGTGACAAAGGGCAGTTCTGGCAGACTGCTGACTGTTCTCTCTTCTGTCTGTGTGCTCTGGCTTGAGGTCCCGCCTGCATACATCTTTATAGCAGAGGACAGGCCTTCCTGCAGGTCTTAAGCCAGCTGCAAGCTCACCGTACAGAATGTCTTTTGGTATTTTGCCATCTTGCATATGGCAGACATGGCCAAGCCAGCACAAGAATCCTTTTGTGAGCAGGGCAAACATGCTGGGGGTTCTTGCCTGAGCCAGAACATCCTTGTTAGGAACACAGTCCTGCCATTAAATGCTGAAGATCTTTCTGAGGAAGCATAGGTGTAATGTGTTTAGTCTGCATTCTAGACAGGAGTATAGTGTCCATGTTTCACTGCTCAGCACACAGGCTTGGTAGTCCTAGTTATGGTGATGAGTATGGAGTTTTCCCACACTATCTTTGACAGGGCTGCCATTGCTGCTGACGCTTGTCGATCATTGCATTCAGTTCAGTTTCCAGGGACAGGTTGTTAGAAATGGTGGATCCAAGGTATGTGAAATTTTCCACCACTTCAAGGGTGGAGTCACCAGTAGTGGTGCAAGGAGCAATACTGATGCCCTGGACCAGGATTTTGGTCTTCTTGATGCTAATTGTTAGGCCAAACTCCCTGCAGCCATGCGCAAAGCAGTTGATGAGTTGTTGGGGGGCAGCCTTAGTGTGTGCCGTCAGAGTGACATTGTTTGCATCTCTGCATGAGGATTTTCTTTGCACGTGCCGAGTTGAACAGGCTGGTGTCACATCTGGTGTGAAGGTAGACGCCCTAATCAGACTGGCTGAAAAAGTAGCACAGCAAAAATAAATGCCAAGAGTGAGGCAGACATGCAGCATTTGATGGATCAATTTGCCAGAGCATGCAATAATTTTGGACACACTATCAATACAAAGAAAACAGAAGTGATGTATCAGCCTGCCCTTGGCAGACCCTATCACGAACCTAATATTGCAGTAAACAACACTAAATTGAAAGTAGTTGAAGAATTTACTTACTTAGGTAGCAAGCTTCACCACAAAGTTCCATTAGACACAGAAATAACATCAAGAATAGCCAAAGCATGCACAGCTTTTGGCAGATTGCAACCAACAGTCAGGGATTGCCGAGGTATAGCACTGAGTACCAAGCTACAAGTATACAGGGCTTTCGTACTCTCATTCCTTCTCTAAACCTCAGAGACTTGGACAGTCTACCAACAACATGCCAAACAACTGAGCAGGTTTCATCTAAATTGTTTACGCAAAATAATGAAAATCAGATGGTAGGACAAGGTCCCTGTCACTATGGTTCTTAGCAGATCTGACATGCCCAGTATTTATACACTGCTGAGGAAAGCACAACTTCGCTAGGTTGGCCATGTTGTGATAGTGCCTGCCCACTGCATCCGAAACGTATCTTCTACAGTGAACTGCAGGAAGGAACTCTCACCCGCATTGGACAAAAAAAGAGATAAAAGGACACTGTCAAAGTTGTACTAAAAGTCTATAACATTGATCCAAAATCCTGGGAAATTCATTGCGCAGAACCACTTAGCATGAAGTGCAGTCACTACAGGAGCTGCCAGACAGGAAGAGCGCTGAAATCTGGAGGCCCAGGGTAAGCATTCTATACACAAGGAAAAAATCCCAGTCAACAAATCCCATCACTGTCCTGCCCACACTAAACCTGATGCTTTAGGGCTAGGATCGAACTGACAAGCAACCTTAGGACGCACAAGCTGACAGTTGGTTAATGAAGATGGTACACTTCCAACACATTAAAATGTTAAACCACTCGAGTGTTGCTTTAGCAGTATGCTTCGGGTCATTGTCCTGCTGGAAGGTAAACCTCAATTCCAGTCTCAAATCACAGGCAGACTGAAACAGGTTTTGCTTAAGAATATCCCTGTATTTAGCACCATCCATTGTTCCCTCGACTCGGACAAGTTTCCCAGTCCCTGCTGCTGAAAAACATTCCCACAGCATGATGCTGCCACCACCATGTATCACTGTGGGATAGACATTGCATTTTCTTTGGTGGCTGAAAAGTTAAATTTTAGTCTCATCTTCATACATTACCACATGCCTTTTGGCAAACTCAAAATGTACCTTCTTATTTTTAACAATAAGTATTGTCTTTTTTTCTGGCCATTCTTCCATAAAACCCAGCTCTACGGAGTTAATGGCTTATTGTGGTCCCATGCACAGATACACCAGTCTCTGGTGTGGATCTCTGCAGCTCCTTCAGGGTTACCATTGGTCTTTGTGTTGCCTCCCTGATTAATGCCCTCCTTGCCCGGTCTGTGAGTTTTTGTGTGCCAGGTTTGTTGTGGTACCATTTTCTTTCCATTTGAAGTTGATGAATTTGATGGTGCTCTAGGGGATCATCATAAATTTGGAAATTTTTTATAACCCAACCCTGACTTGTACTTCACAACTTTGTCCCTGACATGTTTGGAAACACATGGTGTGATGTCTCTTGCTTGGTGGTGTTGCAGCCTCTGGGGCCTTTCAGAAAAGTTTTGTTTATACCAAGAGATAAAGTGACACACAGTAGATTTCACACAGGTGGACTTCATTTCACTAATTAAGTGACTTCTGTAGGTAATTGCTTGCACCAGAACATTTGAGGGGCTTCATAGCAAAGGCAGTGAATACATATGCACATGTAAATTTTCAGATTTTTATTTTTAAAAACTATATATAAGATCTTGAGTTGATTTTCCGTAGAACAGTGCTCGATATGTCGAAGTAGAGCTAAATATATTGTATGTGGGGAAAAAATAACAGTGCTACAGTTTCATCCCGACAAGCCTGTTTCGTGGTTGCCCACTCATCAGGGAATCCCCCTAGAATTTCTGCAGCTAATTAGCAGAGAAGTGCAATAACTGAACATCAATCATGGACAGAATGAGCAGGCCATTTCTCCCAATCATGACCCTCTAGGTCATGTGGTCATTGCTTACTTGTGCATTTAAGTTCTTGAGTAGAACAATGCCTCATCCCAAGGACACCAAAAAGAGTGGGTATTCTGGACTGCTGTTTACCAATAACAGAGTCTAACAACTGTCAGAGCCTGTTCCCTGATCTGAAAGCATAGGGAAACCTCTCTCTTGTTCACCCTGGGTGAACTCCAAAACACATGCAGAAAACAGGAGAGCTATAAGCAAGCTCAAATCTGCCCTTTGCCTTTCACTTGACACAACTCCAGAAAAGTAGAGAATCCATTTGATTTAATGTGTTTAACTGAGACATGGCTATATGAGAACTATTATTCTACAACAAGATTATTCGGCTTGCTCAGGATGTGTAGGGGGTTGAAGAAAAATGTTTAAATTTGTCCTTAAATTACGTTTACTATGTAAAACTGCTTTGTGACAATGTCAATTGTAAAAAGCGCTATACAAATAAAATTTAATTTAATTAAATTCAGATTCTGTTGCTATCATTATCAGCTTTCATAGTGTGCAGATTACAGAACTGAGAGTGTTAAGAAAAATGGCAGTGGGCTTGACATTTGGTTTTTTTTTTATTAAAAACCAATGCTATCACCTTGTTTAGATAACCGTTAAGAAATTTTCTTTAACCTGGAGAGTGAACTGTTAGCCATTATTCTTGAACATACTAGGAAGTTTTTACATGCCATCTTAGTTGTAATGAATATATCTCATTTCCTCGTAATCTCTGGTGACATCAACCAAACACTCACCAATTTTATACAGTTTGTGGACAGTCACATGAGAGGGGAGAGGACCTGCCTTTATCACCATTGCTCATCTTCAGCCCAGGTTCAGTGCCTGTCTGCTACTCTTAAGATTGTAGCAAAGTAATCAAAGGAGATTTGTGCCTTACTGTAGGATTGTTTCCATATCACAGAATGGAAAACATTTTTCTTATATATAATTTGTTTTGCAGCAGGAAAAAGGAGGCAGGCATCCATACAAAGAAAATACAAAAAAAAAAACAACAACAAAAAAACACAAATCACAAAAGAAACACAAAAGAAAAAGAGATATCAGGATAGAGGGATGAGAAAAGCATGACACAAAAAACAATAAATAAACAAAACCAGGATCAAAAGGATAATAAATAAATAGCTAAAAAGTAAGGGGTGAGACTTACAGTCAATAAAACAGGTATGTGATACAAAGGCTTACTTAAAGGAGCAATTACTGCAGAAACAAAGCTGTTCCTGTAGTGTTTTGTTTTTGACCTCGGGATATAAATCTCTTTAAATTTCAGGCCTGATGGAAGTGGCTGAAACTCACCAAACAGAGGATGAGAATCATCCTTAGAAATGGTACTGGCTTTCCACTGTTACTGTGTGATGTACAACAACTCTAGGCTGTGCTATGACTCCCAAATCAACTGACTGGATGATTTAACAAGATGGTTCAGTGAGTTTTTGTCTTTCAGTGGTAAAACCATGATACTAATAAAAAGGTTTAACAGATTATATAAAAGGACAATAAAAGCAGTCTCATCATGGTTTTGTAGGACAGTAGGAAAGTTTTAGCAGACAGAAAAGACACTGATGCCCTTTCCTACAAACAGCTTCAACTTTCTTTAAAATTCAGTGTGGAGGCAATGATAGTCCAGAGGTACTTGTATGATTGCACACTCAAAAGTTTGCCCCTTGATGATAGCGGCATCAGGTGTACAGCTATGCCTTCTAAAAATAATTAACACATCTTTCATTTTAGATATGTCGAGCCGTGGATATGAATCATCAAGCCGCTTCACAAAGTAATCAGTAACAGGGACATGGCTGCTCTCATTACCCTAGAGCAGACTGACAATCACAGATTCATCTGCATACATTAGACTTTTAAAGGTGCTCTCACACATGTTAGTGTAAAGAATATATTACAAGAGTGAGCCCACAAGATTCTTACTTCAATTAGAATGTCATAAAAGCCTTTGGAAAAATTTTAATTAATTATTTGGGGTGATTCAACATTTTCACAAGCGTACAGAGAGAACGCTTTTCCTATATATATATATATATAAACATGTTCAAAGCAAAAAAGACGACTGCTCACGGACTGTTATCCGCCATGCTGACCGCAACTGACTCTGAAAAGTCAAAAATTGTAAAAAGTTTTTCAGAGGGATGCAGCACTCTTGAAATATGTAAGATATTGGGGGCGTGATCACAGAACCATCAAACGTTTTGTTGCAAATAGTCAACAGGGTCGCAAGAAACATGCCGAGAAGAAAAGACGCAAATTAACCACCAAAGATTTGAGAAGAATCAAACATGAAGCTACCAGGAACCCATTATCCTCCAGTGCTGCCATATTCCACAACCTCAACCTACCTGGAGTTTCAACAAGTACGAGGTGTTCAGTTCTCAGAGACATGGCCAAGGTAGGAAACCCGACCACCTTTGAACAACACACATAAGTAGAAATGTCAAGAATGGGGCAAGAAATATCTGAAGACAGATCTTTCAAAGGTTTTGTGGACTGATAAGATGAAAGTAACTCTTAACGGACCAGATGAATGGGCCTGTGGTATGATCAGTATCAGACACAGAGCTCCACTTCGATTCAGATGCCAGCAAGGTGGAGGTGGGGTACTGGTATGGGCAGGTATTATTAAAGATGAGAAGACTTTGATTTTCATGCAAGACAACGCTTCATCATATGCATCAAAGTACTCAACGGCGCGGCTGGCCAGTAAAGGCCGTAAAGATGAAAAACGAATGACATGGCCCCCTTTTTCACTTGACCTAAACCCCATTGAGAACTTTTGGGCCCTTCTTAAGCAGGGAATTTATAGTGAAGGTAAACAGTACACCTCTCTGAACAGTGTCTGAGAGTCTGTTGTTGCAGCTGCACAAAAAGTTGATTCTGACCAGATCAAGAAACTGACTGACTCTGTGAATGTAAGGCTTGTGACTGTTATCGAAAAGAAGGGGGGCTATATTGGTCAGGCTATATTTTACAGTTCATTGGACAGTTTTTATTTTTTTTTAATTTCAGAAATGTTTATTTGTAATTTTTTAATTTTTGTTTATTATTCTCACTTTAACAGGTAAAAATAATTGACATGGGAAAATCTTTGTTTTTAGTTAGTTGCATAATAATTCTGTACACCAATAGTTGCATAATAATTTTGGATTGACCAAAAGCAATGTATAGTTGTACAATAACAATTAATCCTCAAAAACACAACTTGCCTAATAATATATATATATACATATATATATATATATATATATATATACATATATACATATA
>JAOUQZ010048189.1:0-24963 GCA_028564935.1 Neosilurus hyrtlii | reverse complement strand
CTTAAAAAGGGGAACTACCACCCCGGTTTGCCAATCCAGAGGTACTGCCCCCGATGACCACGCGATGTTGTAGAGACTTTTGTTGTCTTTTGAGATGTTGTAGAGAGATTTATATATTTATATTTTTTAAGTGTATTGCAGTAAATTAAAGTTTTCTACTTTATAAACTAATTATAATATTTGTGTAATAAGTAGGGAAAGTAAACACATTTGAAGTATATTCACAGGTACTAGATTTTTAAATTTTGTACACAGTTTGACGATTTTAACATGACAGCATTAAATCTTATTATGTCGGTATGTTTATCTTAAAACATGCCGTCAAAATGATAACGATGAGACGTGTAAGCTTCTACAGTAACCACATGAAAAACACAGCATGGAGTAAATAGGCCCTGGATGGGTTCAGGTTTTAATTACCCATGTGCTCGTCTTACGTTATGGAAATCTGTTCCTGGTTTCCTATTAGTGTTTCATAGTAACAGCAGGTTTATCAGCACCTGTTTAAAAGTTATGAGTGTTCAAAATCCTATGACCTTGATTTTGACCTTTCAAGGTCACTCAAGGTCAAAGGAAATTGTCCCAGTTAAAAATCAATATATACATTTTTTTCTATTAGTGTTCCTATTCCGCACTTATTTAGTAGTTATTAGCACTCACAATCCTGTGAAGTTAATTTTGAACATTGAAGGTCACTCAAGGTCAATGAGAAGTGTGCCATTTGGAAGCATGTTTGTGGTTTTCTGTCTGTCTCTCATTGCCTCTATGGGTCGGCGTCACTTTGTTTCTGAGATATAACCAATTTCAATCTAACATGGAAGACGTCCCTCTTCAAAAGTTTCTCTGGCCTTTCCATCTGACCTGATCATTTTACAATCAGAGCAAGTCTGGGACTCAGGTAGGGTAGTGTCCCCACCAAGTTCAGTTAAAATCCATGCGCTGGTGTGGTCAGATTTTGTTCACAATCAAACTGACATGCAAACGCCGGTGATCACAATAACACTACTATGAACATGGATAAACTTAAAGAATACACGAATGGATTGTATTGGCCTGTAAAACCAAGATCTGAAGCATGTGTCTCGATAAATATTGTGCGTTTTGCCAAGAAGAGAGACATAATTGTCATTTTTAAATACCAAATCAATGGGTGAATGAGACATGCATTACTAAAACAAGAACAACACATTGTCAGGGTTAATGAAGGCATTGCTAATGGACTACAGGAAGGAAAATATACTTATTAAAACAGCGCTACATTCATTATTATTATTATTATTATTCATTCATTCATTTATTTATTTATTATTGATTAGAAATACTGTGCTCAAACAAGCTCCATTGAGGCTCACAGCAGGATCATAGAATTATATTCAATGAGGTTTTTAAGCACCTTAGAAATTTGGTTTACCTCCAGAATTCACTGTGCACAAAAATACCCTTTGATAATTAGCACGTATTCGGGTCCATTCGGAGCTCTGTATAGTAAACTATCTACAGTGTAATTCATTATCGGTGCAACTAAACACCAGAGAGTATCATCTCATTTATTTCCAGTGTATCCACTGTTTGAATAAATATACTGCATATCCACATTTACCAAAAGGTCACTCACTAGTACGGCTAATTTCAGGTGGGTGAAGGCTGTGCTCTGTTCGCTCCAGATCGTAACGCTCGGTGTCCTCTGACTCATAGCGCTCATGACGCTGATGATCGTGGTGCGCCCCTCGCTCAATATCCGTGATGTCATGACTCGAAATGGACGAGTGTCTCCGGCGACGTTTGCGCCTGTAGCCGCGCGGCACGGGGACACCGATGTAAATGGACTGATGATCTGCAGGAAGGAATGAGGAGACCTTATTAAGGAAAAGGGACATGAAGAGAAATCATGGACAAATACATCCAAATCTAACAAATTAAGGAGCAGCACTTCAAAACAATATAAAGAAAGTTAGATCAAACTTAAAAAATAAACCGACAGCACCCAGATGTGAGGACAGCACTGACAAATAAAGGGTGAATATAACCCACGTCAAAGAAGGAGAGGACAAAAAATACACAGATCAGGCAAAACAAGGACACAAACCCTAAAGTATAGTTTGATTTACTGAAAGAGTGTGTGCTGCTGTGTGTTGCTGTGTTAAACCTAAGCCTCCGATATACAGAGAATGTAGACTGTGTTTGTCACGTTCACTAGGAATAAAACTCTCCTGACACAGTCCATTAACACGGAGGGTGGATGGATTTATCGATTCGTTCATTTATTTTCTAAGCCGCTTAATCCTAATTAGGGTCGCGGGGAGGCTGGCTCCCATCTCAGCCGACTCTGGGCGAGGGCGGGGTACACCCTGAACAGCTCGCCAGACCATCGCAGGGCAATACACACACAACCACAACCATTCACACTCACACCTTAAAATCAGCCTACTGTGCATGTTTTTGGTCTGTTGGAGGAAAGCGGAGTACCCCGACGAAACCAACGCAAGAACGGGGAGAACCCAATGAACCCAGGACCTTCTTTCTGTGAGGCGGACGTCCTAACCACTACACCACCTTGCCGCCGGGTGTGGATCGAGTGCCGCACAATCCACTGCTGTTTACAAACAATAACGCTGATAAATCCCTGAAATCCTAATGTAGCGTTCTAGTAATAATAACATTAACAATACATGGCTCAGACCAAAGGTAATATCTTACAAGGAACGAGCGCACACTCGTGGACTGTGGACAGACAAACACACGCAATTTTCTCCAGAACAATAGAAGTACCTTCCGTGTAGCTCACACGAAAGGTAATAATAACCAAACAAAAGCCACCTGAGCCTAATAAATAAGCAAAAAACAAACAAACAAAAAAGACACCCTAATCTAATTAAACACTAACAACAACAACAACAACAAAAAGTTCAAATGAAAGCAAAAAGAACAAACACCTAGTACTACTAAAAAAACAGAAAGAAAAAAAAAATTCAGATAGATAGATAGATAAATAAATACATACATACATACATATACATACATAAATATATACATATACATACATAAATATATATATTTATATATATATATATATATATATATATATATATATATATATATATATATATATATACAATAAATAAATTACAATGTATGGGGGAAAAAATAACAGTACTACAATTTCATCTCGACAAGCCTGTTTCGTGGTTGCCCTTCATCAGAGGATTTATCACGAAACAGGCTTGTCAGGATGAAATTGTAGTACTGTTATTTTTTCCTACATACAATATATTTAGCTCAACTTCGACGTATCGAGCACTGTATTGGATATATATATATATATATATATATATATATATATATATACAATAAAAAATTACATAATTAAGGTTTGTAAAAACCCAGATATAAATTTAAATAAATAAATAAATACATAAAATAAATACAGGAAGCAAGATCTAATAAATAATAACAATAAAAAAGGAAATAAACAAACAAAAGCAGAAACCCAGAACTATTAAAACAAAGAAAAAAACCTCCAGTAATAAAATCTGACAAAAGTCAGAGCAGAACACACTCAACACAACACGCAGTCAAAGAAATGCTCGCTAATAATTTTGTACTTATATAAACAAAAATCAGGCGGCACAGTGGTGTAGTGATTAGCACGTTCGCCTCACAGCAAGAAGGTCCCGGAAAAAGCTCCAGTCAAAAGAAATGCACATTAGGTTAACTGGCTGCCCCAAATTGCCCCTAGGTGAGAGTGTGAAAGGCTGTTCCGGGTGTACCCTGCCCTCGCACAGAGTCGGCTGAGATTCCCTGCGACACTAATAGGATTAAGTGGTTCGGCAAATGAGTGTGTAAACAAAACTCTTTTCCAGACCAGCGTATGAGGTCCACTTGGTTAAACCTAAAATTGCTTTTTTTAAAGCCTCTCTCAAATACACCTCACATACGTACAGCAACTGAGTGTCACGGGAATATTGTGCTTATAGTATTTATTTTGTGTTGCAACAATCGAATCACCTTCGTATGAACATCGTAGGATTTGATTTACAGGCCTGGCCGATTTTCCCCACGACAGACGTACAACATATACTTTTTATGGGAACACAACTACGCAGCACCTCACCCAAACCTACACCAGCACCTTCTGTTGTAGCTCCGATAAATTGATGTAACATAAAAAGAAAATAAAAAAATCGCAGGTCGCTTGTGAAACGGCCGTGAACGAAATGAAATGTGATTAAATGAAGCATGAGAACAAGGCATGTCAGTAACCCTGGGCTAGAAACAGAAACAGCCTAATGTGCATGTCTTTGGACTGTGGGAGGAAACCGGAGTACCCAGAGGAAACCCATGCAAGTATGGGGAGATATGCAACATGAAAACACCACAAAGAAATGCCCTCACTGAGCCCGGGACTCGAACCCAGGACCTTCTTGCTAAAATAGCTTATTATTACATAACATAAACACTGAGCCTGGAGGTGTTTTCATTTCGGGACATGATTGATGACTGCTCATTACGATGCTGAGCAATCTGTAGGGGCCCTAACGACGCCATCATGAACCTAAGTAGGCGTGGAGTTGACTGTCCAATAACACCATCTGTTTTACTGTTCAGGTGCTCTGTGTAATGAGATGTGTTGTTTATGTGTGTGTGTGGGTGTGTGAGTGGTTTTTGTGGCAAAGGAAGTATTTCAGCTCTATTTTTTTAGAAAAACTAAACATATTGAGACAAAGGCAGGTTATGAATTCTTTCCTTTTTAAACTAATCTTAAAAATCAAGCTAGCTGAGCTCCCCACAAGTATCATACCATGTAAATGTGTGTGAAAACAAACCTCACCTTCTTCTTCTTCATCATAACGGTAGCGACTGTTGCTCATCCCTCTATCATGGTCCATCCTGAGAAAGGGAGAGAGAAAAAGTAATTTGCCGAATCCTTAATAGGTCACTGGGAGGTTGGAGCCTATCTCAGCCAACACTGGGAAAAAGGCGGGGTACACCCTGAACCATTCGCAGGGCACACAAATACAACCATGCACACCCACAATCACACCCACACACACAGAACAGCCACTTAGCCTACTGTGCATGTTTTTGGAATGTGGGAGGAAACCAGAGTACACGGAGGAAACCCACACAAGCACGGGAGAACATACAAACTCCACACAGAAACATCTGACCCCAGGACCTTCTTGCTATGAGGTGGACGTGCTAACCACTACTCCCCCATGCCGCCGTATTACTGTATAAAATGAATGTAATTAATATAAGACCGTATTCACGTTTACACTAAATTTAAGCTGACGTGGTGTCCCATGATGTAAAACAATTTCCTAATTGAAAGAGAGAAAGAAAGAAAAAAAAGCAAGGAGGAAAGAAGGAAACACATTAGTGGACTATTTATTTATTTATTTTTCATGTGATCCTGTGGCACTGCTCCTCACTCCAGGCCCTGACTCAGGGCTATTGATCCACCTCGCAGTTTCCTGTTCTAGCTCCTATCGATACTTAAAATAATTAAACTCATTCAGCAGGGCTCAGTGGAAACACACGTGATTAAAACACCACAATGGAACTAAAACCTAAGTACCCGTGCAGCTCATGGCACATGCCACAAGCATGGCCCATCACCTCTCTCTCTCTCTCTCTCTCTCTCTCTCACTATAAATATATATATATATATATATATCTCTTTTCTTTTAGATTAAATATATATAAACATTTATCAGAGCACCAATTGGATCGTGCCATTTCTGTGTCGACTCATATTCGTGTCTGCGTGTTTGTATAGTATATACTACACGGGAATGGCACAATCTGATTGGTTCACAATTCTGACTAATAAACATTATCCCGAGTGGATAATGCATGAGTCAAAATGGTGGGGAAAAAAAAAGAAAGAAAGAAAGTTACACAGTATGGCTTTTGCATTTTCAAAGTAAAAAAGTCCCTTTTTCAAACTTTAAATGAGTGTCAGGTGATGACATCAAGATGCGCACATGTTGGTTATGATGCAGCAGGTGGACGTCTAAAAATGGGAAAATAAACCATAAAAAAATCCTTTTCTTATTTTTTTTTTTATGCATAATACAAGGAGGCCCAGTTGCGCCGTGGTTGGCACGTTCGCCTCACAGCAAGAAGGTCCTGGGTTTGATTCCCGGGCTCAGGGCGTTTCTGTGTGGAGTTTTATTGTTCTCTCATGCTTGCATGGGTTCCCTCTGGATACTCAGGTTTCCTCCCACAGTCCAAAGACATGCACAGTAGGCTGACTGGCTGTTCCAAATCGCCCCTAGCTGTGAGAGTGAGTGTGAATGGCTATATGTGTGAGTGTTGGCCCTGCATTGGTCTGCCGAGCTGTTCAGGGTGTACCCTGCCTTCACCCTGAGTCGGCTGAGATGGGCTCCACCCTCCCCATGACCCTATTTAGGTAAAGTGGCTTAGAAACTGAATGAATTAATAAATGAATCATAAACCAAAATTCTTCATTGCCTATCTCAGCCGTCTCTGGGCGAAGGCAGGGTACACCCTGAACAGTTCACCAGGCCATCGCAGGGCCAACACACAAACAACCATTCACACTCACACTCACACCTAGCAGCAATTTGCCACAGCCAGGTACCCTAATGTACATGTCTTTAGGTTGTGGGAGGAAACCCACTAAACCAGATAAAACCCACTTAAGCAGGAGGAGAAACACCTGAGCCCGGGACTCGAACCCAGGACCTTCTTGCTGTGGGGCGGACGTACTAGCCACTACACCAAGATGTGCATGAAAAGACTAAATCCCACAGGTTCGATCCCACAGAAGAGCTGCTGCAGCACAAACTGCTGAAACGGCCAATGCTGGATATAATGGAAAGGAATCAGGACACAGCACACTGCAGCTTACTGTGGATGAATGAGGCTGTCTAGCCACAGACCATTCAGGTGGTCATAATGTTCTGGCTGAAAGGTGTAAATATATATATATAAATAATGGTTTGGAAATAAGAGCATTTCTGTAAGGCTGAGGAAGCAGAAATCATCCCGGGTGGTGGAGTGTGAGAACGACTGGAGAAATGTAAGGGTTGGTTGTAGCACTGGGGCAGGTTTGCCTTGTCAGTTTTCTGGGCTGTAATTCATACTGTCACGTCATTGATCAGTGTCCCACTGCCTCAGAGGGAGTGCCACAGAGAGAGCGAGAGCGAGAGAGAGAGCGAGAGAGAGAGAGAGACAGAAAGAGACAGGGAGGTGCTTGGATAGTCATAATTGATCCATCCCCCATCCTTCAATACAACTGCTGCACCAACCGTCCTCCAAATCCACATGAAAAAAATTTTTCCACACAGAATTCTCACGCAGTCATTAATTTTTGACAAATGTCCCACCGCCTGAACCCTGGTGCCGCCTCTTTTTCCTTTACATCACTGAA
This sequence comes from Neosilurus hyrtlii, assembly GCA_028564935.1. Lineage (NCBI taxonomy): Eukaryota > Metazoa > Chordata > Actinopteri > Siluriformes > Plotosidae > Neosilurus > Neosilurus hyrtlii. The sequence continues at coordinate 17,564 of JAOUQZ010048189.1, read as the reverse complement.
AGCACCAAAGTCATGAACTAAAGCGCACGACTGATGCTGACGTCACTGAAAACAGAACTCAAGCAGAACTTAAAGTGTTTTCACATGAAAGCGTTATTGCATTCGTTGGCCGAGCCAGGACAGCTCGCAAATCCATTTCCAGGCCGATACACACACTCTCACACACAAACACTCACACACAACCATTCACACTCACATCTAGGTGTAATTTGGAACACCCAGTTAGCCTAAAGTGCACGTCTTCTGGACTGTGAGAGGAAACCGCAAGCACGAGGAGAACATGCAAACTCCACACAGGAACCAAGCACGGGACTCGAACCCAGGACCTTCTTGCTATTGGGAAAATTTTTAGAACTGTGTCCTGGATTGCTGCATGGACAAGTTTATTGATTTAAATTTTGATTGAAATTTCTTTAATATAATCACTGATGTCACGGAGATACATTTAGGATTATGAATGATTATTAATTGCATGAACATTTATATCAAATCTCATCAAACCAGCCGTGTATCTTTGGAAGAGATTAAAAATGACGCTAACGCTAACCTTGAGGCTTGAAATCTCGAACATTTCTGATGTCCATGCAGACGTTGTTATCTGATTATAATTCTAAAATTCACACTGGATTTGATATACAAGATAAACTGGAAAAATTCATCAATCTCTGTGTTTAAATTCTTGAAAACGCAAAAACTAGTTTTCCACCATTTCTACACATTGGCATCTATGAAGGGGTCGTTTTTTTTTTAATTAATCATTATCAATTATTAATGTATTATTTCCTCAGACTTTTCCAATTTTAGAATATTTCAGAAGACTAAAATATTTTTACTGTTTGGAACGTACTTAAAAGAATGTAGAAAATAGTTTGTCACATGATTCTACAATGTTTTCTTGTTAGCTTTTTTTATTAGCTTAATCATTTCATCGTTTATTATATGATTCTCTAACATTTTATCAGTTTTAATAATAACAAAACACAATATTTAGGATAAGTTTAGAATATTTGTAAAATGCTTCTAGAGTATTTTATCGTTTAGTATATCATTAAAGAATTTTTTTCAATTCACTCAGGAACAGGTTCCAAAAACACTGAATATGTTTCCAGAATATCGAATCATGGCCCTGCGATGCCCAGAGTCGGCTGAGATGGGCGTCAACCTGATGTTTTTTAACGTAAAATTGCTTGGTATCATTGCAGGATATTTGGTTTCCAGTTTTGCCTTTGATTCTATTTTCTACTTTAATACTTGGGACTAGAATACTTTTCATATGGCACGATGTTATTTCTATTTCAAAAATGATTATATTTGTTACCTGCACACGTTTCTTACCCATTATATATCTTCATATGATTCTAAAGCATTTCACTGTTTGTGATGTGTTTATTGAACATTTCATCATTTTACATCAGAATATTCAGAATATTTCAGGTTGATTCACCAAAATCTCGTTGCTTGTGAAGTTTTGGGAATATTTCAGTGTTCTCTATCAATACGGAATTTATTCCACTGACATTTCTAACAAATGCAAACTACAGATTTGTTCTATGCAAAAACTGCAGACTTTCTTATACTTTATGTTTCTAAAACTTTCCACTCTTTTGTTTTAATATAAAACATTTGTCAACAAATATTTTATGAAAATGAAATTTATGAATGATTCCAGTGAATTTGGCATTAGATCTGAAATAAATAATAAAAAATTAAAAAACCCCAATAATTCTGGTATATTTCATTGTTCATCACATGATTCTAGAATATTTAATTTATCACATGATTCTAGAATATTTCATTCGTTATCATGATCACATGATTCTAGAATATTTCACACATGATTCTAAAATATTTCATTTATCACACATGATTCTAAAATATTTCATTTATCACACATGATTCTAGAATATTTCATTTATCACACATGATTCTAGAATATTTGATTCGTTATCATTATCATGATTCTAGAATATTTCACACATGATTCTAGAATATTTCACACACACGATTCTAGAATATTTCACACATGATTCTAGAATATTTCACACACATGATTCTAGAATATTTCACACACACGATTCTAGAATATTTCACACTTGATTCTAGAATATTTCATTTATCACACATGATTCTAGAATATTTCACACTTGATTCTAGAATATTTATTTATCACACAGGATTCTACAATATTTCATTCGTTATCATGATCACATGATTGTAGAATATTTCACACATGATTCTAGAATATTTCATTATCGCATAATTTTTGAATATTTAATTGTTTATCTCATGACTCTAGAATATTTCATTCGTTATCACGATCACTAGATCATTAGAAATTATTGTAGCATATTTGATTTCACAAAATGATGCATCATTCTAAATGTTTTAACTGAGAATTTCTTTAAGCTATTGCTAATTTTGTTTTGATTTATTGTTCTGCTCTACTGCGTCATAAACGAAACCCTGTTAGGTACTGGCTAGCAGCTAGAATATTCTATTATTCTCTTTGATAGCCGTAGAAACAGAACTGTTCCAATAAAAACTTCTACTGTGGTACTTGATTTTATCATCCAATTCGAAGGGCAAATAAAGTACAAAGGTGCAATATATAAATATATGCAAAGTGAGTAGACATCAAGAAGAAGCTTAGAATATTACAGGTAACTACAGCATTTTCAGCACAACCGCTTGTTTGTTCTTAGCGTTTATGTTTGTCCTTGGGAGCTTCTGTGGCCTACAGTAAAATATGGTGACATTTATTGCTGTAAAAGGCTTCTTGGACTGGTACGTTAATATAAATCTGCAGTGCTGTACCTGACCTGTCTACAACCAATCAAATAACTTGAACATATAGGATAACTCATTTATTCTTCTCAGCAGACTCCAGCGCTGACTATCACTGATCATCATATGTCACAGACTGACGAGATTACACAGCCTAAAACTGGAAAGATCAGGGACGATGAGAGATTTGTGGTGAGTCAAAGTAAAAAAAAAAAATTATAACACTATTGTCCACATGTGATATGCATATTTTATTCTAGTTTGTAAAACACTTGCCAGCATTAATTAATCCCTTCCCAAAATGTCCAGCAAAAACAGAATTCTACTGAAAAATGAAAGCAATAAAGCACTGGACTGCAAGCGACGTGGTGGTTTCATTACAGATAAGGGTGCTCTTAGGCAGGATACTGAAGATCCCCTTTGAGTGATTTATTGCGTATATAAAATTGGGACAAAATCAATGGAAGAAAATTTAGTGTGCAATAAATAATACAAATTTTTTATTCGTGCACAATAGCGACGTGATCACAGCGGCCTTGAAAGCCTCCGACCTTAGAAGCTAAAATATCCGATCGGCAATTATTTGGAAGATTATACATGACTCTACAGCCGGGCGCTTCCCAGGGGCCGAGGGCAAGTTGACTGCAGGGTGTGTAAGATTATCTCAACTCCTTTACTCCCAAATAAACAGCAAATTTGTGAAATTGTTACGTAATCACTGTACTACACTCTACATACTGTACTATACATTAAAAATTCCTGTGCATGCACACACACACACACACGGAAAACATTACATGCAAGAAGTCTTACCTGGTTTCACCTGAAGAATACATGCTAATCAAAGGGATTCATGAATGCAGCTTAGAAAAAGGAGGCTAAAAGAGAGAGAAGGCAAATGCTAGCAATCTGTCACATTGACACGCGCTCACACACACATGTACACGCTAACTAGCGCTCAGTCAATGATATGGACCGCTGAATAAGTCAATAGGTGGAGAACTGGGATTCGGGCAACTGAGACATTTGGGTGTGTGTGTGTGTGTGTGTGTGTGTGTGTGTCACATTTCTACACATAGGCTTTTTTCGCTTCCTAAAAGACTTCAGTTTGTGTTTTAAAATCATATTAAATGATTATGCATCACCCGTATATGCAGCATGCCGTGTCTCTGTAAGGGATAAAACCTATAACTGTGTACTGTTATATGAAAGTAATCACCCATCAGGTAGTGAAGGGGTGAAGAGTTTATAGAGCCGCAGAAAGCTGAAACTAAAACTAGCAGCGAAAACAAGACTCTCGTTCACTGAAAAAATTTAAATTCATAAATATTTACAATAAGAGTAAACAGCAGGAATTAAAGTAAAATACAATTGCTTGCAGATTCTTTGTTTTGAATTCTTTAACACCCCCCCCCCCCAAACCCTCCATAACCCCCTTGCCTACGGTGCTACTCCAGTGATGTTATCCCACCCTGAAGATGAAGATAACGTAGTGGACTAGTTCCAGAAGATGGAAATGATGTGCAGTTCACTAAAAAATTAAAATAAAACTAGAACGAAATGAAAATCAACCTCAAACCAGTCGGATTCAAAATAAAAACAAAAATCTTTCAATCTAACTAAAACGAGGCAGCACTGTGGTATAGTGGTTAGCATGTCCTCCACAGTAAGAAGGTCCTGGGTTTGAGTCCCGTGCTGTGTGGAGTTTGCATGCTCTGCCCTTGCACATGCAGAGTAGGCTGATTGGCTGTTCCTAATCGCCCCTAGGAGTGAGTGTGAGCGTGAATGGTTGTGTGTGTTAGCCCTGCAATGGTCTGGCGAGCTGTTCAGGGTGTACCCGGCTGAGATGGGCGCCAGACTCCTCGCGACTCTAATTAGGAATAAGCGGCTTAGAAAACGAATGAATGTTTTTGCAGCACTTCACTACTCTGGCGTTCAATACGCCACACGGCAGGTAGGACCTGTTACACCAATTATATAATATATTATTATATAATAATAATAATAATGCTAAATAATGTTTATTCATCTACGGTATGTTAGGGTCGGTATATCACTGGTATATAAAGTTTAATATCCGCACATGCCTCCTTATCGACACCGACCACCATTCATCATTCCAAGTTTCAGGAATAATATTAGCAGCAACTATATCGATATCGTTCGCTCCAGGTGGTGTTAATAAGCGCTGAGACATTCAAACGTGGAGTATTTCGTCCTTTCTGATCATCGGCTTCTCATTTATCTAAACAAATGGATACGGCTTTGTCAATAAACGCATCCATTTTGGCGGCCTTGGGCTGCTTTTACATCAACACCTCAGCCTGGAGTCTGGATCACGCTGGGATAGGAGTTTTAGTGGTTATCCACACACACACACACACACACACACACACACACACACACACACACACAAAATCTGTCAATATAACCGAGGATAATTATATCTTGGATTTACCAGTATACATAAATAATGTACAATTTCTAAATACGGGTGTGGTGGTGTAGTGGTTAGCGCGTCCACCTCACATCAAGAAAGCTCTGGCCAGATGTGAGGCCACATGTTCAGGTGAGATGCTCTCATCATGCATGTGTGGGTTTCCTCTGGGTACTCTGGTTTCCTCTCACAGTCCAAAGACATGCACATTCAGCTAATTGGCTGTGCCGAATGGTTGTGCATGTGTGTGTTGGCACTACAATAGACTGGCGAGCTGTTCAGGGTACCGTGTACCCTCTGCCTTTGGCCAGAGTTGGCTGAGATGGGCTCCAGCCTGCCCCTCACTCTAATAAGATTAATGAATGAATCTATATAGTGCTACATAGCAGTGTTGTCTCCTCTGGATAGCAGTCTGTGGTTGAGGTCGTGGCAGATTGGTTTTGTGTCATGTTCTATATAAAAACTACCACAAAAGTGTTTCCTCGGCTCGTCCTACCTCCTGAGAAATACACTATGTGGGTTTATGGACACATGACTGTAACACTTATATGTGTATCTTGATGGTTGGACTCCAGGTTTCATCCTCTTTGCTGTTATAATAAATTCCTCTCCACTAGATTTTGGAGTGACGGCTGTGGGGATCTGTGATCCTTCATCCACATTAATATTAAGGTCAGGCACTGATGTCAGGTGGGGACACCTGGGGCAGCCGGTATTCCAGTTCATACCAAACGTGTTCAGTGGGGTTGAGGTCAGTGCTCTGTGCAAGCGACTCACGGTCCTCCACTCCGACCTTGGCGAGGCGTCTCTTCATGGAGCTCACTGTGTGTGCAGGGGGACGGTCATGCGAGAACAGCTTCAAGTCTCTTAGTTCTAGTGAAGGGAAATTGCAACCCAGCAGCGGACGAAGGCACTTCGGGAAGAAGCTCCGTATGGATCTGATGGTCAAGGGCCCGTAAACTTTTCACCATATAGTGTATCATGTGATTATTGGCATTGCTCTCCATCATGACATTGTTATGGCGTTTATCATCATGAACTGTTGCTAGTGATTATCAGTACGAGCTACCTATAAAAGAAAACGCTACAGAAAGAGAAACTGAATGAAAATGACTTATAAGGTCTAATAAGGAAAAAAATATCTTTATGCTTTTGGTGGGTGTGGTCTCATTTGAATAATGTGACTCAATCAGAAATGGCGTTAAATATTATGGCACCCATTTTGGTTGTATGACTTTAACATTCTGCATATTCCATCTTCCATGAAGTGTTTGTAATTAATAATGTTATGTCAGGATTAATAAAAGTGTTTTTTAATCAGTCAAGCTTTTAGTCCATCAGCTATTAGACATTCGATACACTCCAGAGCGTTTTTACTTTAATTTTTACGAATGTAGTAGGTAGTGTTCTAGTAAAATGTTAGCAAAAAGGGCATGTTTTTTTTTCCTAGTCCATATGGGGTTCCTATGGGGTAACTCTTACAGGTTCATTGTAGATACCCCCTATGGCCCGAGGGACATTTTACTAAAGGGTGTGTAGGAGTACATCAGCAAATTGTTGCACTGCAGCCTGAAAGTCTGCATAGTTTTTTTTTTACTATACATAAAGTTTAAAACTAGTTTTTTTTTTTTAAACTAGAAATACTTTTTCACTATCTGTTGGAAATTCCGCTGGCACGGTGGTTGTGGTTAGCATGTCCACCTCACAGCAAGAAGGTCCTGGGTTCGATTGGATTCGGGCGTTTCTGTGTGGAGTGTGCATGTTCTCCACGTGCTCGGGTGGGTTTCCTCCGGGTACTCCGGTTTCCTTCTACAGTACCCAAACATGCACAGTAAGCTGATTGGTTGTCCCAAATCATTATAAGTGTGAGAGTGAGTGTGAATGGTGTGGGGTGGCCTGGCGAGCTGTTCAGGGTGTACTCCGCCTTCATGTAGAATTGGCTGAGATGGGCGCCAGACTCCCTGCGACCCTAATTAGGATTAAGCAGCTTAGAAAATGAACGAATGGATGAATTGGAATTTTCGAAACCAAGTATGTTTGTGATTACACACATGCACCCTGCACATGCACACAGTTTTGCTCTGTACGTATTATAGGTCACCAATGCTGACAATGCTGTGCCATTTCGATTATAATAACCCATGTTCAATAAATTATTTATTTTTTTTAATTCTTCTGCAGTGACCTTCGGGTTGCTTAGCAACAAAACAGACAAAGATCTGCCTATGGCTATTTTTTGCTTTTGTGGTGTCTTCATCTAGGTGAGCATTGTCTTCATGTTAGATTGTCTTTGTGCTAATTGAAGCAGTAAACATGCTTGCGGTTCTCTCTTTCTTTTGGCCTGCAAGAATGTTGTGCTAGAACCATCCATCCACCCTTCCGTTATCTGTACCGCCTCTCCATCAGCCAACCTAAAAAAGGTTTCCGAGCCGTTGTACCAAAACTAGCAGTTAGAAATGTAATATTGTAGTTTTCAGTGACGTGTCAGTTGGGGACTGAGATCAGTTCCTTATTATGGACTCAGACATTACAGCTCTGCTGTGAAAGATCCTCGGAGGAGGATATGTGATGCTGAGGACTTTGGATTAAATATCCCCTGACACATTAAACCCAACGAGGACAGATTTAACACCGAGCAGAAATGTTCATTTTGAACCATGTTTAATATAACACTGCATTCATCTTTCTCTCGCCCTCGCTTGTTCCCTCTCTTTCTCTCGGTCTTTCAAATTGCTTATTTAACACAGCGCTCCGGCCGTCATTCCCATGCACAGCTCATTCGCAGAGAGGCTGTGCAATCCTAATATATTAAACCGTCAATCTCACACAAGAATTCTTCTTCATTAAACCGATATGATGCAATGACGCAACCCAGACACTAGGCCTTGTCTCGCACACCAGGAAAACAAATCCCGTTACACGTTCTTTTAAATCGCACCCTAACACCTTGGTGGCAAAGTGACTGAAACCGTGGCCTTGGTTCTATGTAGAAGGAAGTTCAGGGAGGCGTGGACACTTTCCAGAGGAACAGAAAAGCCTCTTTTCACCTGATGAAGCCACAAAGGCGCTTGATGATCCCACGCTGCGCCATTTCCTTCTTCTGATTGCGAATATTTCACATTAAAATTTCAAGAATTTAGAGGACTTTCAGCTGACCCATGAAATCCTGCTCCCTGTCTCCAATGGTCAGAAACCAGAACTCATTCATTCATTTCTGAACTGAATTTTTTTTTCCTAATTAGGGGAGGTTGGCGCCCATCTCAGCCGATTCTGGGCGGGGGCAGGGTACACCCTGGACAGCTCGCCAGGCCATCGCAGGGCCAACAGTCACACAACCACACTTACACCTAGGGGTGATTTGGAACAGCCTACTGTGCATGTTTTTGGACTGTGGGAGGAAACCAGAGTACCCGGAGGAAACCCACGCAAGCACAGGGACAACATGCAAACTCCACACAGCAACGTCCGAGCTGGGAATCGAACCCAGGACCTTCTTGCTGTGAGGCGGATGTGCTAACCACTGCGCCACTGTGCCGCCCTGAAACCAGAACTATTCTTGTGAACAGAATACATTTGCTCATGATGTTCCAACCATTCACACTCACACCTAGGAGCAATTAGGAACAGCCAACTAGCCTAATATGCATGTCTCCGGACTGTGGGAGGAAACTATATTACTCAGAGGAAACCCACATATGCACTGGGAGAACATGCCAACTCCACACAAAAACGCTCTCAATGAGCCCAGACAGGTGAGGCGGATGTGCTAACCACTATGCCACCGTACCACCCTTACTGGGACGTGGGAAGGAACCAGAGAACCCAGCAGCAAGAAGGATTCTTCACCCTTTTTATCCCAAGATGAGAAGTTCAAAGTTCAGAATCTGAAGCCAGAAGTAGGCAGAAGTCCAAGCTCTCTGGATGGGAATATGCTGAGCAGCAGTTTGAAAAAAATAGAGCGTCTGGCTTCAGCGTCTGGCTTCATATCATAGGAAGCACATTAGCCATTGTCCTAGATCAGTGAGATGATATAATTGGATATAACCAAATTAGAGTGGAAAAATTAAGGGGTTTCATGTCTAGTGTCATATATCAGGTTAGATTAGCTTCTACAGCCTGTTACTGTACTCAGTGCTCCTGCTATGGCTTGAAAAAATGTAGCCCAGATTCTTCTGCTTTTTCAGCAAATCTCCCCAGGAAAGAAGTTAAAGTGCTATCCACCCCACAGGTCCATGTGCCATTTCAGCTACTCCTTCAGCTTCCATGGCAACCACGTTTTCATCTTCGAAATCCCACAAGTCAACTCTAACATCAAGCGGGGATGAAGGTGCCGAACTGAAAGCCTCATCAGCCATGTGCTTCAACTGAAATATGTAATGAGTAATATCTGCAGGAAGAAAGATGCCACCGGAATACCAATAACTTTTTAAAAAAATTACTGCAATACAGACCGCATACAGACCAGGTGGAATGTGCGGGGGGGGGGGGGGGGGGGGGGGGGGGGGGGGGGGGGGGGGGGGGGGGGGGGTCTCAACAGTTTATGTTCCTCAAACCCTCACTCATTTTCCAAATCTCTTACTCCAGCAAGGGTCACAGGAAGGCCCGAGCCTATCTAAGCCAATACTGGGTGAAGGAGGTGTACACCCTGGACAGCTCACCAGACCATCGCAGGGCAACACACAACCACCCACACTCACACCTAGGGGCAATCTGGAACAGCCAACTGGCCTAATTTGCATGTCTTTGGACTGTGGGAGGAAACTGGAGTACCCGGAGGAAATCCTTACAAACACACTGAGAACATACAAGCTCCACACAGAAACACCCTCGCAGAGCCCAGGACTCGAACCCAAGACCTTCTTGCTGTGAGGTGGATGTGCTCACTATTACGCCACTGTGCCACCCTACTTCATGAATACCTCATTCATTTATTTCATTAAGTTTCTTAATCGCTTAATCCTAATTAGGGTTGCAGGGAGGCTGGCGCCCATCTCAGCCAGGTAAACCCTGAACAGCTTGCCAGACCATTGCCTGGCTAACACACACAACCATTTACGCTCACACGCACACCTAGGGGTGATTTGGAACAGTCAATCAGCCTACTGTGCATGTCTTTGGGAAAGCCATGCAATCATGGGCACATCTCAGCCGACTCTGGGCGAGGGTGGGGTACACCCTGGACAGCTCACCAGGCCATTGCAGGGCCAATACTCACACAACCCTTCACACTCACACCTAGGGGCGATTTGTAACAGTCAATTAGCCTACTGTGCATGTTTTTGGACTGCGGGAGGAAACCGGAGTACCCGGGGGAAACCCTCACAAGCACAGGGAGAACATGCAAACTCCACACAGAAACGCCCGAGCTGGGAATCAAACCCAGGACCTTCTTGCTGTGAGGCAGACGTGCTCACCACTATGTCACTGTGCTGCCCTACTTCATGAATACCTTCCCCTGAATATTCATTTATTCATTCACTTGTCAAACCATGTATTCCACTGGGGTCATGAGGAGGCTGGAGCCTATCTCAGCTGACTCTAGCCAAGCTGGGGTGCACCTTGAACAGTTCGCCAGACCATCGCAGGGCCAACACACACCCAACCATTCACACTCACACCCTAGGGGCAATTCAGAACAGCCAATTAGCCTAATGTACACTTCTTCAGACTCTGGGAGCTAACTGGAGTACCAAGCATGGGGAGAACATGGAAACTCCACACAGAAACCCACTCACCGAGCCGGGACTCGAACCCGTGCTGACCACTATGCCACCATGCTGCCCTGGCTGCAAATTCCAGATGTATATTCCTGTCATTGTTATATGTTATCTGTTCTACAGCAATGGCTTATTAACGAGGAGTCTTTAGAATGGAGGAGTTTGTTTGTGTTTTGTTCTTTCTTTTTAAGAAAAATTCTAAATCATCTTTAAGTAAGTGATCAAAGGACCTAGCACCTTCCTGTTTCTCCAGACTCCAGGTCGTACCATGACATCATCCCAGTTGATGGTGATTGGTTTTTAGCACTTCCATCCCAGACTAGATTCTGCCTTATTTTGTTTTCATCTACAAAATGATTTTATTTTCCAGTCCAGACAAAGTTTTTTTAGTGTATGGAAAATAAATTTGACCCAAGAACGAGGGGGTGAAGATGCCCCCTCGAACTGTACAGCAAAACACGATGGCTTGGATGAAATTTCATCATGTGCAGCATAATTCGCAGCATGACAAAGAGGAGGAGGAGGAGGCTGAGAGCAGGAAGGACATGTACACTCAGGCAAAACCAGGCATGCAATTTAAGCCCATTTTCTGACAATTTTGCTAGCCTGAGTTGTACCCATTATCCCAGTATTATCCTATCTTGTTTATTTACTAACGTGTGCCTGGTGCTCTCTAGCATGCATATATTAGTGTCTGGTACGGTGTTCTCCGCAGGAGAGCCCTCCCTCAGGCCGGCCCGGCCAGCAGACCATGAAATAGAGGACCTTCCGAAGCATGGGCGGGTCATCAAGCAGAACTCCAGGCAAAGTCATTTTAATCAAGTGAACATGAGTGCCGGCTGATATACATGCTGGGCTTCAGCCTGCGTATAAACACCGCCAACCAGTTAGGACAGAATGAGTGGAGGCTGAGTTGTTTACGAATTCGAACTCGTCGATGCTGGACTGACCTTGGCTTGAGTGAAATCTATATTCAAGGAATCTCTTCTTCAGCTGCCACGGATGGAGTGATGATGGATTAATGAAGCACGGTCGTATCTTGATCTCAGGACAAAAATTCAGGATTCTGTTGAACTGTTTTGTTTTCGGTCCCTTAGAAAGTCTTTTTCGTTGCTTTAAAGGGGAGATTTGATGCTTTTTTTGACCCATAAGTGTTGTTACAGTGTTAAGTACCCACGTTAGGCAACGCCAGAGTGTGAGATAACAAGGTTAGTGCATGTTTAAATGTTCCCTCTGGCCTGTTGACCCGACCGTAAACATACACTGAGGAGGTGGGGTGGGGGTGAAGATACGCTAAAGCATCACAGCATGCTGGGCCTTCTGAGTAGCTGCCCTTACCCCCTTTTTTACCCCCAGTGCACAGCAGCATCTCTGCCCATCCCGCTCTACCTCCCAGCTCACTAAGCATGGAGCATTTGTACAATCTATCAGACTCAGCAGGCATAAAACTTGGAAAGACCATAAAATGGAGGAGGAAGCCAAACAGGCTGTCCAGTACATGCACTCTAAGAAAGGGTTTCAGGGGAAGGTGCATTGAAAAGCAGCTTCCTGTAGAACTGTGGACTAGGAATCGTACTTTAATGCGCTGCTGGTGTCTGAACTGAAAAATCTTCTGAAAGAAGTTCTGTATGCCGGGTGGAGCCGTCCTAGACACCTCACCTATTAAAAAAACCCTACATATGAGTCAAGCTTGGTTTACAAAGACTTTCAGAAACAGCCTGTACACACAAATAAATCCGCTCTTCACACCTCGTCTAGCCTGTTACTACTTTTATAGCTTGCAGTCAAACCATCATATCTGAGTCACATCTCAGTATCATCTATATCAGTCTGAGAGTGGGTGTGAGATCCGGGCCAATTTTACACTCCTCCAGAGGCCTTCATCAGCAATAATTCATAAATAATTCATGCATTCTTAAATTAGGTTTCATTCAACTTCCTCAAAGTCAGCACCGTGGTGCAGTGGTTAGCACATTCACCTCCCATCAAGAAGGTCCTGGGTCCAAATCCCGGGCTCAGTAAGGGTGTTTCTGTGTGGAGTTTAAATGCTCTCTCTGGGCTGATATGGGTTTCCTCCAGGTACTCCAGTTTTCTCCCACAGTCAAAAGACATGCATACTAAGCTAATTGGCTATTACAACTTGCCCCACATTGTGAATGTGAACGGTTGTATGTGTGTGTTGGCCCTGCAAAGGACTGGTGAGCTGTTAGGGGAGCACCTTCACCCAGAGTCGGCTGAGATAGGCTCCAGTCTTCCCCCGACCCTAGGGGGATTAATCAGTTTGGCAAAACTTTCCAAGTTTCCAAGCAGAACCATTTCTGGTGAAATTGTATGGAAGGAGACTCCAGTGGCAGTGTTTCCTTACTGTCTGAGGTGAACCTGAACGTTTCCCAACACCGCTTCTTGGTGACAATCTGGTTTTTTTTGGTTATTTGTTTTATTAACTTCAAGACCCCGAACACAAATAAGGACACTAAGGACTGTTTATAGTTGCTTTTCACACCCGAGCCTACAGGCTCATTAAAACGAGATCAACTCCTCCTGGATGGGATGTCAGCCCATAGCAGGTTACCTTCCTAGTTTTACTCTTGGGTGGGCAGAGGCTCAGTTGTGGTTAAGGGGTCTTAGCACGGTAAAGGGATTCTAATGGGGATTTGAACCCATAACCTCTCAAATCATGATCCCACACCCTAAGCCTTACAGCCCTACAGGGAAAAGGTGGGCTGCTTCTCATCTTGGTGGTGTGAAATACTGAAGTGAGGTAAAATATCTCCTTGATCTTTGGTTTCAGATCTATGGCTGATGCTCCATTCCCATAGCAGCCCAAAGATAAAAAATAAATGGAATCATTGGAAGTTGCTTTTTGCTTTTTTGCTACCACAGAGTTGGCATTCAGCCTAGAAACAAGACTCATCTTAAATATTGCTGCTCCTTCCAGTAAGCGAGGAAGTCAGAGACACTTTCCTGAATTGCAAAGTCAGCGTTATTTTTACTGAGTGACTCATTAGGGTGCAGTACATCATCCACCTAGTGGTTTTAATGAAGGTTGCGAGATCCGTGTGGGATTGGTGAAGGATGTAGAGTTTCTTCCTCACACCTCAAAGGTTCATTCCTGAGTTTGTGTTATTGATTCTTCTTGAAATGCACCACCCTAAAAATCTGAAATCAAACCTTCTAATAATCCCAACATCCCGTCTACCGTTGACGAATGCTTGGAAATAGTTCCAAACACCCTAAGCATCACTGTCTTGGTTGAACACGCTTTGAGACCAGGCCTACGTTTAGGGAGTGATCACACTACAGGTACAACAGAAAACTGACTGATGTGAACGGCAAGTCGCAGCCGTCGCTTTTCATTTTGAAATTTGCCGCGCAACATTTGCAACATTCGTGAACTTTTAGCTAAAATCTTAAAACGTTTCATTCGCATAGGAAAAGTGACAATTTTCCGCACTAATAAGGCATGGAAAAAAATTTGTTTGAGAACAAAAAGCAAACAAATCGTGGCTGATTTATGACAGGAGATTCTATTTTTTCTCTCTCCAAACATCTGCAAACCGATCGCAAAAATTGTCGTGCGACTTTCTCCCAGCTTTCACGCAATATATATTTAAGCCACAAAATATTCACTTGACTGTGGAGTCATGAAACATCTTCACGCAAATTAAAAAATTTACATAATAAAAATCACAATAAAAATCGATTTGCATCAGTCACTTTTCTATCACACCTCTAGTGTGATCACCCCTTAAAGGCCTGGAAAGTTCAGGTTCTGGAAATTATCACGAAACCGTAATAGCGCCATCTGCAGTTTTGGAGAACTTGGTTATACGACAGATAATAAGAAAGTGCAGAACGTTTGAGGGCTTGACATCTCAAACGTCATCTATTTACCATGAAGCTAGATAGATACACTGGAAAATCACAGTAACAAAAGGCTAATGTTTGATCATCGTCCTGGGGAAGTTCGTTAAGTTGCGCACGTCGTAACTACTGTAACAGTCCTGAGGCCTAAGACCAGTATATATATTCACATGCACTGGTAGGGGGTGAACAGGTGAATGGCCAAAAGTTCAGTGAATCATTCGCTGAACTGCTTTATCCTACTAGGGTCGTGCGGAGGCTGGAGCCTCTCTCAACCGGTTCTGGACCAAGGCAGGGTACACCCTTAACATCTTTCCACTCCACCACAGGGCTAACACAAACACATCCACACCTAGGTGCAGGAACAGCCAGTTAGCCTAATGCATTGGATTCTGGAAGGAAACTGAATAACCCAGAGGAAACCCACATAGGCATGGGAAGAACATGCAGGCTCCATTTAGAAACAGCCATGCCGAGACTGGGACTCGACCCCAGGACCTTTTTGCTGTAAGGCAGATGTGCCAACCGCTACAACACGGTGTCACCCCTGGCAAGAAGATACCGTTTCATAATTACTCGCAAAAAATCCATCCCGCCTCATGTGGTCCATGAGTGCAGTGGCTCCACAGCTCATATAGCTATAATTACTCCAGTCGCCGCACTCGGTATTCCTCCAGAGCCTCCGCGAGTGCACTTGAAACGTGACTGAGTTAACGTGAAGATAGCGAACAGTGAACAAGACCAAGCTTCACGAGGTCATTCTTTCATTCTCAGAACTCGAGTCTTAGTGCTATCTGCTTAATTTAGCATCCATACACTGCATGACAGACACCTGATGAGGGATGAAAGACACCTGATTAAAGGAGGGGTTTCCATGGAGAGAACCATGTCCAAACTGAGTGCAGCACTTCCAAGCATCGCCTGCAGAGTTTCACTTCAGGGCCTAGCAACAAAGCACTACAGCCTTCTATCTAAAAAAAAAAAAAAAAAAGACTTGTGAGTGATGGTAAAGGAAAAAAGACTCTTGGGAACGGATTAATATAAAGTCATGTTTTATTGAACTGCAGTGTTTTTTTTTTTTAAAAGATCAGTGGTGCGGAAGAGTTCTGTCTTCAGCAGCAAGCTTAAAGGAACAGCACGGCCATGAACCTTAATGTCACGAACAAGGAGTGAAATGGAACTTGCTTTGAGTCACAATATCAAACAAAAATCTATTTTTGTAAAATTGTAGGAAGTAGCCCTTTTCGAATGGGAACACCAATTCACCAACAATGAAGCCGTTTAATAAAGAAAAGAAAGAAAAAGGTTTGTTTGTGCTTGTGGACATCAGGAACTGTCTGTAACCACAGCGGCACTCAAGAACCGGATGTGTTCTGAGGCAGAAATTGAGACAAATGTTTTGTTTATAAGTAAATGTCTCGTTTAAACGACCTAAAAATTCACATAAAAATCCCATATAAAAATTATTAAAAAAAAGAAAATAAATTACATCATAAAAGCAGTTTTAAATGCCTTTCAATTTTTCAAATCTTTTGTTTTTTTTCATCAAAAACACATGCACATTAACTGACAAACATAAACGCTGAACAAAAAAACTGATCATGGAACATATTTTCCTCAATGGTAAAAAATATCTGATCATTTTTTTAAGTCACTCACAAATATTCGGAGCTACAATGAGACAGCCTGAGGTATCAATAAAAAACAACAACGTAGTGACTAAGGCAGTGGGTCGTCCTGAATTAGTGTCAGCGATTTATACCCACAGGATTGTAAACAGGAGGAGCAGCTGCGTGAAAACCAAATTCCTTGTTTCCCAAAGATACAGCCGTAAACGTTACAAAAACGGCGTGCGATAAAATAGTAAGAGAAAAGAAAAGCTTCGGACTCACATCACGGGAAGATGATTTTTTTTGGCCTTCCGACGGTCCACCGGCATTATCCTGTAAGTGTTCCGTCAGAATACGCTACTTTAAGGTCCAGGAGGAGGCAGCACGGTGCCACAGTTAGCACGTTCGCCTCCAAAAACATGCACAGTAAGCTGATGGGTGGTTCCAAATCTCACCAGCCTCCCCGTGACCCTAAATAGTATCAAGTGGTTTGGAAAATGAATGAATGAGATCCAGGAGGGCGTGGCTTCCGTTCCTGGAAAGCTTTCAAACATTTAAGATTAGCACTACACAGATGAAACATTGGATCGATTTAATACTTGCAACCGTAAAGCCAACTGTGAAGCGTACAATCCGCGGGAACAGTCAAGGTTGTCCCGGTTGTCCTGGAGACGCTTCTCAAATATCAACCGGCTATAAAGTACGTCCTCTTTGAATAAACATAAATCCACTAGTAGTTTTATCAGGTAAATCTGTTATACATGCTGCTTACCTGGTGGTTATCTGGCGTACATGTACATTCTTTAAAAAAAAAAAAAGGTAAGGAGTTATGAGTGGATGTTATTTTATGTTCAAGTAGATGGATTTTTAAATAAATAAGAGTTAGCTTAGCATCATTAGCTTTGTTGGATCCATAGCAGGTCTAGTTTCACTTCAGAAAATCGTAGGTTTCACCCGTAAACCTGCCCCTAATTCTCCCTACCATAGCACACGTTAGTATTTAGTATTTATTTCATCCCTCCTGAAAAGGAACCAAAATTAATATCAAACAAAGTTAAAAGTTCCTCCCTAATACCGTGTTTCCCCAATAATAAGACCTACCCTTACTTCAGCAGGACGGTCCAAAATAAGCCCTACCCCGAAAATAAGACC